>JADBJO010000117.1:890000-905000 GCA_016801955.1 Conus betulinus
ATCTCTGTTTGCCATGAATCAAAGGGAAAGTATCTGTGGTCCTATTTGTCCTTATTGCTGTGTGTCATCAAACAAAAGTATCCATGGCCAAATGTGACTCCATGGAATCAAATGGGGATGTTTCTATGGTCCTGTGAGTTTTTATCTCTCTATTCCATCACGTCAACAAAAAAACATCCTCAGCCTGATGTGTCTCCAGCTCTATGTGCCATCATTTCAAAGGGGGAGTATCCATGGCCTGTCATGCTTTCATTTCTATTAGCCATCATACCAAAAGGGAAGTGGCCATGGCTTAATTAATGTGTCTCCGTGTCTGTTTGTTATTCAAAGGGGAAGTATCCATTGCCTAATATGTCTCCATCTTTATGCATCATGAAATCAAAGCAGAAGTATCGAGCCTAGTAGTGTCCCCATTTCGATGTCATGATATCAGAGGGGAAGTATCTACGGCCCAGTGTGCCTGCATGTCTCTGTCATCATATCAAAGGGGAGTATTTATGGTCTAACATGTCTTCCCTTCTGTGTAATGTAATATCAAAAGAGAAGTATCTTTGGTTTAATATAAGTAAGCATCTCTATGCGTCATCATTTCAATGAAGAAATGTCCATAGCCAAGAACATCTCCATCTCCATGTGTTGTTATATCAAAGGGGAAGTATCCATGGCCTAAAGTGTATCCAACTCTGTGTGTCATCATATCAAAGTGGAAGTATCCATGACCTTATGTGTCTTAATTTCTATGTGTCCCATCAAAAGGGAAGTATTTCATGACCTAAAGTATCTCCATCTCTATGTGTTATCATGTTATGAGATCTGATGCGTTTCCATGTCTGTGTGTCAAATCAAATGGAAGTGTCCACTCAAGAATGTGTCTCCATGGTTATGTGTCATCATATTAATGGGGGAAATGTCCATCACTTGATTTGTCTGCATGTCTATGTGTCATCATATCAGAGGAAAGTATTTTTTGCCTAATGTGTTGCCATCTCTGTGTGTCATCACAACAAAGGAAAACTATCCGTGACCTAATATATCTCCATCTCTATGTGTCATATCACAGGAGCAGAATCCATGGTTGAATGTGTCTCCATCTCTGAATATCATTATATCAAAGGGAGCGGAGTAGTTCAGAGTCTTTCTGCCAGTGGATGAAAGATCTCAGTACCATATATTGAAAATTAATCAGAGACTGTATGGTTAGTCCATATTTTACAGAACAATTTATTATGTATTCCTTCAATAGCCTGGCCTAAGAAATACAGGTGCCTGAAATATTGGGCCTAGAATGAAATTTTGAATTATGAAGGGATATATGTGGACTGGAGCAGACATTTAATGATATATGTGCATGTAATGGAGAAAGTGTAGGAGTAGATACATGTGCAGCGAAAAGGTGGAAAGAGGAATTAGGCCAATATATTTTCCCTTCCATTTATGAATTGCCAGATACACATTCAGGGAATCAATATGAAAACAAGTCAGCATTGTATTTTTGTTTCAGAAGAGTAAGCTCTGGGTCAAGCAAAGCATCAGCTCTCAGAGAAAAGAAGAGGAGACAAAAAAGGAACCATTCAAACTGAGCAAGTATGTTTCATTGACACAACAAAATCAGTCTTTTTTTTTGTAAATGAGCTTTATAGTGACTTCTTAATTAGAAAAATTGTTATTAAGGTTCATGCCAATCTGATTTTTATAAATAAATGCACCTACACTTGATCATGAATTTTATGAAAATAATAGTTATAGAAAGGATGGGGTTGATGAACTTACTCAGACATTTGGACTTGTTTCTCAAATGAACTGGAATGTAACATGTCAAATCAAAATACATCATTGCCAATATGTAATTTTGTTTTTCCTATATGCAAGAAGTCCTGAAGACGGTCAATGACTGAAACGTAGATTTTTTTTTTTTTTTTTTTTTTTTTATTTCAAAATCTTCTGAGAATCCTCAAAGACACTTTGCATGCGGTCAAAATTCTGTTTTGTTTGTAGATGGTACATTGAATAAACAACATATTTTCTTTTCTTTATTCATGAAAAAATTAAATCAAAGGAAGAAGAAGAAGATGAAAAAAAAAAAAATGAAAAGAAGGAGTACAGGAGAATTAAAAACATAAAACAGCATAACTTTTTTTAAAATCTAGTGAAATAGATCTAGTTGCAAAGTGAGATGACTGCAGGTGGAAATCTAAACAAATCTTAAATAAATGTTAGCAAACCGTCAAGAGAAACGTGGACAAACGAGTCACAAGACAAAACATGACGCATTTCAACCTCTTAGGTCTTCTTCAGGCAAGACACAAACAAATACATAAATAGATAGGACATGAAAATGAATGAATTGTCGCTAAGTGACAAATTCGTTCATTTTCATTGTCCTATTTGTTTGTATCTTGCCTGAAGAAGACCTAAGAGGTCGAAACATGTCATGTTTTGTCTTGTGACTCGTTTGTCCACATTCTCTTGGTGGTTCGCTAACATTTATTTAAGACGTGTCTTGTGAAATAGTTGTCAAGATACTTAAAGTTGAGATAGAGTACCAGTCTGTTCAAGTAATGAAAAAATGATGTTTTTGTTTATCACAGCTTCAAAAGTCTGAAAGCTTTCATGTTACATGAAATTGTAATATCTTGCTAAACAATCGCTTGAAATAACCATGTGATTCTTTTGCCTTTTGGCTATTTAGTTTTTGTAGATAATGGAATAAAGTATCCCTTCCATTCAATCAGATCAGCCCCCAAACTGGCCAGGCAGGGTTGGGTGCCCAAGCTGTACACTGAAAAGAATTGAAAGGGTCGACACTAAAAACAGATCTGATGAATTCAGCTCATAATTTTCAAGACTGACAAGTCAACTATATTTTAAAGGAAATGCGAATTATGCAAGTGAATTGATAGTCTGTGCAGATTAGTTAGGTTATCTGGTATTCTGGCATGTTCATGTCATAATCAGCATCTGATTGATATGTCAGGATAAATGGAGCTGAGGGGAAAAATGAAATGAAGGTGATATCATTATGAAAAATGACTGTGATATTTTGTTTCTCTTTCTTTCTTTTTTTTTTTTTTTTGTAGCAAATATTTCTGTTTAAGAAGACTGTATGAGTCAATATTAAAGACATGCTGCAAATTGTCTGAGATTAAGTATAGAACAGTTTTCTTGTGAAAGTAATACATAATTAGCACGTATAGTATTTGAAAGAAAACAAGATGCATAGATGAAATCAAAGAGAAATTAGGATGAATATTTCAGGTACGTGAATGCAGTCTATGATGTTCCTAAATGAACAAGTGTAAATGTTGCCTCACCTGGTTTTCAGCAAAATTTCAGGAGGAGTAAAGTAAATTGAATAGCTCTCCCTAACTAATGTTATACATATACACAATCATGGGGGTGAGAGAGAGAGAGAGAGAGAGAGAGAGAGAGAGAGAGAGAGAGAGAGAGAGAGAGAGAGTGCATGTAAATATGTATAGTACATTTGATTATTTCGCATGTTCCATATTGTCCTAAAAAAAGTGAACTATGGTGTGGCACAGGAGAGAATGTGTGTACCATCATATATGCAAGCTGCACCCAATCCAACATCTGTAGAACTGGATTTCCACATACTCCTTACTCCAAAACACAAACTGAGTGCTCTGTATACAATAAAGACAGACACGTATGGTACGTGTGCTTGGATCAGCCTGTACTAATGTACATAGTTGACTCTAGCAGTCCTCAAACTGACCATTGTCCCAACCATGCTTGGTTCTCCTTGCAGACCAGGATGCAGATAATTCAGTTTTGTTGATTGACATCCTGGGTAAACATACAGGTAATCAGTAATTTTGCTCATGAATTTCAGTTTACATTTCAGCAGCAAGTATGTTCACGCTGCATACAGACATTTGTGTTTCCTCAAAGCCCTTAGTGTGCTTTTGAACGTGTATAGTATACATCTCAGCTGAAACTTTTTATTTGCACTGGTTCAGTTTGAATTTCCCCTGACATTATTTTTGACATGATGTGCAGGTTCAAGAATATTCCTGCGCGGATCAGCTCCCATCAGTCTCCGGAGATTCTTGCCACTGTAGGGACTAGTTACAATTCTACAGAGTTGTCAGGACTTTTTCCTTTTTTTTTTCAAAACACTTATCTGTAAAAATCAGAGTCGACACTTGTACAGAAAAAAAAAAAAAACAAAAAAAACCTGTCACACTGTAGTGTGTATCTTCCCACTAAAGTGTTTTGAACAAGATGAAGTATTTCATTGCTTCTCTTTTCCTTCTTCCATATTCTGTTGTCTTTGACTACCAGTCAGTGAGCCTGATCAGGTGCTTTTCACTCTCTCTCTCTCGCTCTCTCACTGTGTGTAGAGATCACCTTTGCCAATGAAGTTAGATGCTCATTAAAAAAAAAAAGCATGAAAGCATTCTGTAAAATTCTATAAAATGAGGCTGAATTAGAAAATACATGCTGATGAACTGAAAAATCCAGCAACTGTTGTTACATCTTGTATAAACCTTTTAGATGTACTCAGCCTTTACTCTGCCTGATCTAACGCCACTGTCGGCAAAGGTTTCACAAGAAATCAAAACGTGAGAAAAAGAACAGATTGACTGGAACTCTTTGCTAGTCATTCACATCATGTCTCTGTATATGTTCACGCATGAACTAATTTTGTTCCAAACATCTTGTAGATTATTAGGCTCTGGAATTAACGGCTTTCTGTTGTTGAGATGTTTGATTTTGATTAAAAAAAAAGTGGAAATTATAAATGTGTTCATGATGTTGTGCACAAGTTTTAGATAGCCTTACAGCAGTTGTGATATCTGGTGACTTCTGTTTTTAAACATTAGAAACTGCCAGCATTTTGTATTGTTGTTTCTTCGTTTTTGTTGTTGTTGTTGTTTTCCATTGTGCTGATACTTTCAATGAGATGTTTCCCATCCCATGAGTATTCACATGATTATCACTACTATTACATTGCATGTTTACTGTGGCCATTGAAGGTGTGCTTATTCATGTATATTTCTTTCCTGAAGCTCATTTTAATAAACATTTTTTTTAATACAAATAACATAGACATATTAAAGTTAACAAAATATTCAATTAAATTTTTACCATGACTTTTTAAATATATGAATGAATTGTTAACTTTTCATTTTACCCAAAATTGCATAAAACTTTATGTTGACTTTGGTGGCAGTCATATGTATTTGGCATGTAAAAATGAACATTCTGCATGTGAATAAAAAAATGAAAATTCTGCATGTGAATATTCTCTGCCTGTAGGATTTTTCATTTCACACAAATGGCAGTCCTGTTTCTCTGGTGCTTTACATTTTCTAAACAAAAAGCGGCTGTCTTTGCTTCTTATTTCTTTCTTTTTTTTTTTTTTTTTTTGTGGTTGTTGAAAAAAGTGAGAGCAGGAAAAGAATAGACTTTTTATCTGAAGATAAGAAAAAGACGTCTTCTCCCTGCCCCCCTCGCCTCATCCTTTGCGCCACCATGTACCACATCCTAATGAGAACAGTCATGCCAAAATTACATACATACAACTTGAAAACAGGAAAAGAAGAGAGAAGAAAGAAGCAAGCACAGTGCACTTTTTCTCACATGAATGTACAGATTTAGTGGCCCCCCTTTTTTTTTCAATGCCACAGCAATCATTCTAAAGTGGGGTTCAGGTATGGTACCAGTCTGTCAGTGCAGTATGAAAGGATCTCTGAGACATTTGTTGAATACCATTTTAAAATTTTCATTAAAATCTTGTTGGCTATGTTGTATTTCACTGTATATTTCTGTGAACCAAACTTACAGTTTATCTGTGCATAATCTCAAAGTGCCATGTGATGTGTGTTTGCGAATGTGTGTGTGTGTGTGTGTGTGTGTGTGTGTGTGTGTGCATGAAGATGTACATGTTTTTTTTTACTTCATGATTATCAGTGTCCCAACATTTGTAGGGGTGTGTGTGGGTTTACTACAACTTGGTGTTCATTTTTAAAGACAAAATTGTACAGGGGGGTAGTAAGCGTAGATATGCAACAGAGTAAACAAGAAAAAATGATGTTATAGTAGTTTTGAAGATCTTAGACTTCCAAGACAACATTAAAAAATTGTAAGATTATATGGCTTGAAAAGCAAGTTTGCAGATTAACTGTGAATCAGGAATTTTAAGAGCAGCATGTTTGGATGAAGGGTGTGTGTGTGTGTGTGTGTGTGTGTGTGTGTGTGTGTGTGTGGAGGTGGTGAGGAGGAAGGAGGTTACCAACTGCTCCATTTCAATGCTATCTCCCCTTCTACCTCCCTCAATTCCACAATGTGTAATTTGATGTTACTGTGAAAGATTATATGACTGCTAAATCTCATGACACTTGATGGCATGAATAACAAAACTTTGATAATGAAGATGCTTCTTTATGGTACTGACCATACAATGGTCCTGTGCAGACATGGCAAACAGGGGGTACAGTGGGATAGGGAGGGTGTCAACAATTTAGAAGGTGTGCTGCTCATTAGATGCTGTGGCAACAGACACTCAGCATTGGAAAATGCAGCTGGTATGAATGATTTTCCTAATCATGTGTATGCACTGTTTTATCAGTTGAAGGGAGACAGATGGAAAGGTGAGGAAAGGGGGATATAGCATGCATCTAAAATATGAATAAGAATGCACAAATAATATTATCTTCATATAGTTGCATTATACAGCATCTCGTATGTGAGCAGTTGTTCTGTGAAAAGCACCTTACTGCATGTTTTCACTGCTGGTTAGGCTTGGGCAGAAAGTGGTTAACTGACAAATGGCACATCTGTGGAGAAAATCTTCAGAATATGTTCCAGTGAGATATAGTTAAACATAACTCATGACTGACTTCATGAGTAACATGTCTACTGTTTGTGACCGATCTTGGCCAGGTCTTATTACTGTGAATGAGTTATTGTGTGGCTCTAGGGATGCCAAAATACTGGTAATTTTAGGAATTTAACGGATGGACTTTCCATCATGAACTACGACCTAATACGGTGCCTTTGTTTTCGTATATGCTACTTTTGATTAAAATCTGTATTGAAGAAAAAAATAAACGAACAGGATGAATTTGAAGGAAAGCGCCGGCCAAAACTAGTTCAACCGAAAGCAATACACGCTGAACACACAAAAACCTTTGCATCTTCAGAATCTAAGCCAGATCTTTTATTCAGTTGTAAGGAATAGTGATAAAAATGTACATGTACACAGTTTTTTTTCTTCATTGTCTTTTTCACTTTTAAATGTTTCATACCTTATTACCTATTCACTTGATTTTTTTTTTTGAGTTTTCCTCAGAGTAAACAACAAACCGAGATCCCCAGGGTACCGTCACGGTAGAGAGAAACTTGATGTCATGATTGAAGCTGCCCGATGACCGCTAGCCCCTCATCGTGTGCCCCTGGGTGGTGCTCCATTGCCCCTGTCGACATGCAGCTTCGGTTGAGTCAGCAGCACAAATCAGCTGCACAGTAAGTGCAACACTGGACTGCCTTTGTTCAGGTTGCTGATTATGAAATCATCAATCCCCTTCAATGCTCAGCCTTGATACCAGCATTGAAGTGATACCACCATTTCACTGCACAGTATGGGAGAGAATCAGTATAGGGTTAGACAATGATATGAGAATAGGACATGCATGATTTGATTAAAAATCTACCCTTGTCCATGAATGTCAAGGTGGATCAGGAATGTTAAACTAAAGCAGGGAGGACAATGAATTCTGTGTATGAATAGGTGGACACAGTGATAATGTCAAAATGGGTATGATGGAAGTTTCTTGTTCACACTTGCATCACAGTCAATCATCATCTGCTCTATGTTTTCGTCAAACATGATCAGTAAGATTCCATGGAGATGTTGGCATCTAAAGAAAAGTAAGAAACTACAAGATGACAACAGAAAATACATCGGGAAAGGTGGGAGACAGACACAGAAGTGAAACAACCAGACACACACACAGACACATAGTAAACCCAGACTTCAACAAAAGAAAAGTTTGGGAAACATCACCTGCTTTATTCCACTTCAAGATCACTAATATCACAGATGAAATGGCTAAAAACTTTGTGAAACTTCTTGCCAGAAGTTGGCAAACTAGACAATATATATTTATAAACTTCAGAATAAAATCCAAAATTAACTATACAATTAAAAACAAATACAATAATGACAACACACTGTAGATTATGAAAAATCGAACAAAAAAAAAAAAAAAAAAAAAAAAAAAAAAAAAAAAAATAGAGGCAGAAAAATAAGTACCATGAATTTATGAGTGTGTGCATCTCTGTGTGTGTTCTAATTCTTTTGTCTTTATGCTAATAGTTCTGCCAATAAAGTGCACAAAGCTCTAAACCATGAGAAATATGCATAGAAAAAAATCATTACTATTGTTATAAACAAAACTAGACTCCTTACAATGATTTTTCATCGATTTTTGTTGTTGATGTTGCTGATAATACTGCATGTTGGGAATGAACAATCATTTAAATGGCAAGTATACGCTGAAACTGTAATAACTACTCCATCATATTCCTTACGGAGAGCTAAACTGAAGTCATGATCATTTATCCCTCTCATCCCTTCCCCTAAAAAAATACTATTTACAATCTATTGTCCACATCCATAGACTTCTACACCACCGTTTCAACTTCTTGCTCTCCTTGCACCCCTCCTTAATCAACATTCCTGTCAATATGTAGTGCAGAGCAAAGAAAAAGTACAAAGTTGATGATTTTGTCTTACATGAAATCAATCATGACATCAATATTAGCACTTTGTCATGTTATAGGAGACTCAGGAAAATATACAAGCCACACACATCAAAAACTGGGGTACAGTTTTATAAAAATGGGTAAGTGTAAAGATGTCAAAACACAATGATTTTAAAAAGTGGACTAAACAGAGAAGAGATGAATTACTTGCAAAACATTTAGCCTCATGATTTATGTAGATAACAAGCTTTGTGCTACTGGCCGAGAGTGCAACTATTTTCAGTTTGAGTCCAGATCAGGTTGAGTCCACGCTTTCCTCTGAGCATTGGTCCAAAATAAACAAAAGCACCATGGCATAAGGTAACTCTGATTATGTGATCAGTATAATATGATAACATGGATCTGATATGAACCGCTTTGTAAACAGCATCACAGCAGGTTATCAGTCAGCTGATTCAGAGAAAAAAAATGTTGAATGAAAGTTATACAATAAAAAGCATCACAATTATTTATGTGCTATTAAAACAACACACACGCAACAAGTCTGTGATAGATAAGCATGACTTTCTCAGCAGATGGGTTGGATCTCCAAGTGTTTAGGACACTGGGTGCTCAGTCTGAGAATAGCAGGTTTGAGATCTCTGCAGAAAGAAGTGAGTAAAGTATGCAATGTGATTTTTCTACTACTCCAGATCAACATAAGTGCAGACCTGGTAGTAGCTGAACCCACCTCATGTGTGTAAACACACTCATGATCAGATTCACATGTTACAGACCTTACAAACCATATCACCATTTGGTGTGTTACAGAAACACCCACCAATGCACCAGAATATTTGGAGAGAAAAATAGACACTGCCAGGATTCCCCACTGGAATGCCATGACAGATGGTAACAGCTCCACTGATATTCATTTGTTTGCTGCATAACCTCTGTGATTTAGTGATGGTGGCATAATAAATATAAGAGTATGCAGATTATGGAAAAGTTTTTTTTTTTTTCTTAATCATAGCTCATTGATGTCAAAAAGGTTTCTTTATTTCCTTTCTTTAATTAATTCAAAACTCACTTAAGCTACTGTTGGATCTTTTCTTTTTTCATTTTTATCTGCATGTGACAGACAACCTTTGCACTTATGAGATATGATATTAGATCTGGTGTTCTCTTTTTTAGAGATTACAATCAAAATGTTTTTGCTTCTTTCATTTTCGTTCTTGTTTTTTTCTTTCTTTCCAGCAAAACATACTTTAATACAGATATATTTGCCAAGCACATACACATGCATGCATGCATGTGCGCACGCACACACATACACGCATGCACACACATACACACACACACACAGACACACTGTGACACTCAAAGATGCAATTCCTATAAAAGAAGATTGAAGCTTTACCTAAGATATATTGACATAATTATCTCTTAGTTTCTTGGAACAAAATCCAGTTACAAAATGAAAAAAAATAAATTATGAAATGAAATTCAGATATCAAATTTCTTTCTAAACCATGTAATACATCAAGTGTAGAATCATTAGACATGAAAGAACTGATATGCAAAGTAAGTTAAATCAAGTGGACACTTCTACATTAATTTACAAATTTCAAATACCCCAAATGCTGCTTCAGTTCTCTAATCTTCAGATGAATTCAAACAAGATGGACTTCCCAACACACACACACACACACACACACACACACACACACACACACACAAGGATTTACACAATACAGAAAGAGGTCAAGTTTGTATTGCACTTCATTCTTTTTCAGCCGATGTCTATCGATGCTGGTGACGGGGCAGGCCAGGCAGCACTGTTTACGTTATGCCAGAAACACCAGGATCCAGTTTATTCATCTACAGGAAAAGATCACAGAAGACATGTCTACATGCACCGCACTCACAAAGGCACAACAGCAATGAAATATGAGAACCTTTTTGGCTAGATGTCATTTTACAAAGATTTCTTTAAACAAATGTACTGTTTTCAAAATAAATAATCCACTTTGCTTTTCAATTTGATTAACTAGCCTTGTTTCTCAATTGGTTAACATGTAATTTGAGAATGGTAGATAAAAAAAATGCATTCTGCTTACAATTTTTTGTTTCCTTCATTCAACAAAGTTTATACTGTATTTAATCAAAGTGGCTGACATAGATCAACATGTAAAGAAAACATGCTGACTCTTAGATCTTTTTAAATCACACACACACACACACACACACACACACACACACACACACACACACACACACACACATTTAACTTGAAGAAAGTGTCTAAGACTTTTGACAATTAACAATAACATGAAAAGCATTGCAGGATTACTATTAATCATGCACAGATATTGAATTAATCGAACTTAATGGAGATAATCAAGGAATCTGGTTAATATTAGATATATTACTACAACATGACAACATAAACACTGTCAAAAAGCTATGTAACATATCACATCCAAAGCCATTCCACCACGGTAAGAAGGACTGTGAAAAAAATGAACCAGAATAAAAATGAACAATAGATGTAGCAAACTACAGCTTGGAAATCAGACGGAGAGCACTAGTGAACAACAATCATACCAAACAGTGCAGCTAATACATAAGTGCCACATAAGAAGACACAGAGACATTTTTAAAAAAGAGAAAGGACGGTGGAGATAAGAAAAGTTGAATGACACAGAGACAGACAGACAGACAGTTTCTTCATAGCAGCCCTCCAGGCCTGGCTTTGTAAAAAAAAAAAACCTGTTAAGAAAACAGGTAGTGGAATGAAAAGTACCACTGTGGGTTTCTCTGTGGGCAAATTTGCCTAAAACGAGGCAAGATGATTGGGGGATAGACTAAGGTTCACTGTAAGGAACGTTTTGTTTTCATAACAACCAAGTAGCAGCCATATTAGAAAGGGACATAATTTTATAAACAAACAAGTTTATACTGTTTTAATAGAGAATGAGGATGACGGGAAAGTGGATCATAAAACATGGTTTGGATTGAGAAAACAGGAATACAGACGAGTTTTGGACTTGAAACTTTCTGTTATGAATATACTTGGAAGTCAGCGCTGAAATCATGGCTCTGCTGTATCAAGTTTTCTTAGAATTCACCCAGAATGAGTTAGGTAAATAAAATGAAAGACCTGCCTCCAAGAAGACACAAACAGAAGGCCCCAAAAAAACACCAAACAAACAAACAAAAAAAACAACAAAAAAAACAATAACAAAAACAAAAAACCATTGAAGAAAAATCTGATCACAACTAAACAATCTTAGTATGAAAATGGAAATGACTAGAAGAACATTACAAGCATTTATCAAAGCCTTCACCACTCTCACCCTAACTCACCCTCAAAATCTTTTACCAATCACATATGTACAAATCATATGCATACTGCTCGCACACACACATCTTCCATATGCACATGCATCTACGTCCATATCTAGAGAAAAGACAACAACCTGCAGGAGTCATGATAAATACCAAATGCATATACCTTGAAGGAAAAAGGAGTCAATTTTTTTTTTTTTTTTTTTTTTACAAGTTTATGAGGAATAAATCAGCAAGCATAAGATATGCACCACAAAGCATGAAAATATTTAAGCTAAAAAAAAAGAAAGAAGCTCCACCTACCGTCCTCCTACACACAGAAACACTTTAAATGCAATGTTACTTTGTTTTCAAGATGGATATCAAAATGAAGCACATTAAAATACATCACAAGATAAACTTTCATTTAGAATGCATTGGTCAAAGGTCTGGAGTGATGCTTTCTTTAAAACCTTTTCCTGATTTTTTTCCCTTTTTTTTTTTCTTTTCAAACAGGCACTGCTACACAGTAGAGCTCTTCATCAAAGTTGTTTGAACATGTTCCCCTGAAATCCGCCCATGTCACATTAAATCCAATTTGTTTTTCTTTACTTTACCTCTGTGACTGTGCACTGATATCAGGACTGATTTTTTTTTTTTTAAACAGATGTAAACATTTTGGACCCATTGTTCAAACTCAAGCCTCAGAGCTGGTAAGAATTCTAGCTCTCACAGCTAGCCAGCCAGGCAACTAGACAGACAGACAGACAGACAGAGAAACTTGACAGTGCTTCATTGTAAAACTTATCTGCATTTCAAACGATCAAAAAATTATTTAATTATTATTGTTGATTTTTTTTTTGTTTGTTCCAAAAGTGTTAGCCATCCTTTTTTTTAAAAAGTTTTGATCATTACTTGACAAAGTGTGTACACAAATCTGAGTGATTTTCATCACAACTAAGTTTTAAAAACAAACAAAAAATGTGTTGCACTGTTAGACTATAATTAGCTGGCTGCTTTCAACAGTTACAAAAAGATTTTTATCGAGACTTGCTACAAAAAGAACAAAAAGATGTCTTCAGTTTTGGTGTAACGTTTGGTTGCCTTCTTGAAAAAGGCAACACTGCTGAACATTTGCACCTGCCTTGTTTCTCTTCATTAACTTGCTTTGTCATGCTCGGTGATGCATACAATTTATCTTCATGCTTCACACAAAGCAAAAAGTGTGTTGACCCTCCACAGTCAAGCACCAAATCAAAGAAAGCCAAGATCCAAATGCATGTCACAAAGCAAGCAATCCACAATGATGTTACCTGTGTTATGTCAATTTTAATTAAACCAGAGACTGACATTCAGCCGTGGTGCAATTAATTGTGACGTCAATTTTTCAATTTTCATAGACAGTACTGCATCTTTACAGTCTCTGACGAAACTTGTTAACACATCATGAAGGAAGCTGGTGCAAAGAATCTTATGAAGACCGCAAGTGCACATAAATCACATATTACTGTGATTAGTGTCTGCAAATTTTAGTTGTTCTCTTTCAAGTCTCTGTGACTCTAAACCATGTGCATGTTTGTCATCTCATGAGTTTCATGACTTTATTCTGTACAGTAGACCAGAGAGGGATACATTACTCATGACCCCATCCATCCTCTCTTACAGATTATTCTTGCCACTTCCATGACTGTTTTCTATAATTTTCCTAAATATGCATTTCATAAAACCACCATCCCTCCTCTCCTACATGCCAGTCTTTCCCTCCCCTTGACTGTTCTATATAATCTTCCCAAAAGATGCACTGCATGAAACTACCATCTCTCCTCTACAACATATTATCAGTTGTGCCATAATCTTGACTGTTTTGAAAAATAATCTCAAGCAATGCATTATGTAAAAATCCCATCCCATCCCTCCTCTCCAACATGTTATCATTTTGCCATCACCTGTTCTGAATAATTTCCAAAAGGATGCACTTCTTTAAAACTTCCATCCCTCTTCTTTTCCGTATTAGTTTTGTCATCACCTTGGCTACCAGTCTGAAAATCTCATCCAAGGGTCAAGAACAATTCTAGCTCTTTACATTCCCAGTTTGTCTTTTCCTTCACTGTGTGGACCAAACATGCAGCGACTCACCCAATGTGGACACGTTTGACTAGAAAGACAAAAAACAGATTGCTCAAAGAGCGGTGACCTCTACACCCATCAGCAAAGCAACACCCCCCCCCCACCCCCCACCCCCCCTTGATAAGGCAACACTGCTCAGATCAGCAGTTCGCCTTTTAATGTTCAGGTTTAGGATCAGTGTGGAAAACAAAAAGGCGCACACAGCAAGCGACTACTTCTACTTTACCTGTGACCACCGCCACCATTACGACCATGCACACCTTCATCGTCCCTGTTTTTGAGCAACGGCTTGATCTTCCTGTTGATGTCCTCTATGTCTTCCTCCAAACGCTGCGTGTCTTCCTTGCGCTGCACAGCAAGGCATGTTTATACTGAGGTTTGTCCTGAATTCAGTAGTCCGGATTAAAAAGCTTATGAGAAGTGATGCACTGGGGTTGATGGAAAGCCTGTCAATAAATCGAACAGCAAGACCAATGGCAACAAAACTAAAGGAACAAAATCAACATGAATTCTTCGATAGTTTCTTCTCTCCTCAAGTGGTGTCATTTTGAGGCCAGACCTTGATAAATTACCCCATGAAATATTCTGACTGAACACAAGTAAAATGTTATTCATGCATCCAGAAATGAATGCTGTCTCAAGTAAAATGAAGGATTTATCAGGGAAGACTGAAAGTTTATCCCCCCCCCCCCCCCCCCCCCCCCCCCCCCCCCCCCCCCCCCCCCCCCCCGGCCATCAACCCCCACCCATTTCTTGTCTCACTACCCTCCTCCTAGTAATTTTGAAGGAACTTTGTTGTGGAAAAAAAACAACATGTATATGTCTAATTCTGTT
>JADBJO010000117.1:907500-920000 GCA_016801955.1 Conus betulinus
TGTTACCAGTATTAAGTGACATACATGATGGGAGCTAATGTAAACATATTCAGATGTGTTGGTACGTACTCATGGTTAAATAAAGAAAAAGTAGCAGTATCAATGTTACCGAGTTGTAATAACTGATCTGACTGTCGCACAGACTTCTATGTGGGAGGATCAGCCTGCTCTCCCTGAGAACAGTCCCAACTGGGTGACAGGCACCTGTAATTCATCCATCCATCCATCCATTTATCATTCTCTATCTGCATATGTGACCTTCCACTACAAAATGAGTTGCTTGTCATAGTTAAGCATTTCTCAGATATTCATATTTTCTAAAAGTATTTTTTTTCTGCTCTTTTCAATGGCGAAAAACATTTTTAAAATTGGGCTTTTACTTTTCAAGATACAGTGTTTTGAAGACGTAACCCTCAGAGAAGCGCTTTTGAGAAAATGAACAAAAAACCGATGCACACGTTCAGCATAATATTAACATATTAGGTGTTTTAAAATGTCATTTTAATACAGAAAGCAGTCAAATATAAACAATTCACTTTGTGTATTTTGTGCACGAAAACTTATAGTATCAGCTAGGGTCAAAATCTCAAAACTGACTCCTGACAACCCGACTGCCTATTTTGGCTGCTAACTGAAAACCGGAAAGATGACAAGCGACTCATTCCGTGGTGGAAGGTTACACATGTTCTTGGTTGCCTATCAAATGGACTTACCAACAGAACTTTTTTTCCATGGTCCATTCCCCTGTTGTGGGGTGACAAGCTAAGTTCAAGCTGCCCATTGGAATTCACTTTTTATTAACACAATCCAGAAGACTAGCTCTTAGACTGGAGATGGCCATTGTGGGAAAAGACAAGGAAAAACCCACCCACTGTGAGATTTAAATCACGGACTGAAGGTTCTCTCCCTTCCTGGGCAAATGAGTTACTACTTGGCTACTTGTCCACAGCAGTCAGCCGATTTTAGACAATCTCAGTTGGACTACTAGAAGCCTGTTTTGGAAGGATTCCATGGAATGATGATTACTCCTGGAAGATCTCTGTACTATAACAGTAAAATACATATACAATCAACATGAATTGAAAATAGATTATATTGATTTATGACTGAAAAAGATGTATACAGTGTTTATTCTCAGTGATTGATACGAACCAGTTTTTTTGTTCTTCTTGATGCTTACAAAAACACACACACACATACACACACTCGCATGCGTGCATGTGCACACACATGCACAAACATATATACAGACATATATATACACGGGCACACAGGCACACACACACGCACAGTTTTATATGAACCAAGTATCTGTTTTTCTTCATGTTTTAAAAGTACACACACACACACACAAACACACAAAAGCATACACATGCCTACACATGCGTGCGCACATGTGCGCACACACACACACACACACACACACACACACACACACACACACACATACACACACACACACACACACACACGCACACACACACACACACACACACACACACATATATATATATATATGCACTCAACCATGCATTCTCTCTTTCTTGATGCTATAAAATATGCAACATAAAATTTTATTTACCTCATTCAGTTCCACAGCCTAAATGGCAGCATGATGTGAGATAACAGAAATAAAACATTAGTTTTAAAATGTGTGTTAGAAATGGAACATTAAATTCACGCAGCTGCATTATTCAAGTGAATGGCAGCATCAGCTTTAAAAATATCACAAAAAGGAACATTCTAAATTCATGCATCATTCAAATGAATTGTGAAATTTGTGACTACTTTTTTCTTTATCTCCATACCTTTTTCCCTTGAAACATTATACAGCTTTACAGCCCATTTTGCAACATGTAGCTTGTGTGCTGCTGCTGCCGTGTGTGTGTCTATGTGTGTGTGTGTGTGTGTGTGTGTGTGTGTGTGTGTGTGTGTGTGTGTGTGTGCGCGCATGCAGGCATGCATGGGTGCATGCATGCGTGCATGCCTGTGTATATGTGTGTGTTCATATGAGTCATCATTGTTTCAGAAGCCACAAATCAACACAGAAACAAATAAACAAACAAAAGATATACAACATAAGCAAAACAAAATGGGCACATGCATGTCACACAGACACACACACACGCACGCGCGCACACACACACACACACACACACACACACACACACACACACACACACACACACACACACACACACACACACACACACACACACACACACACACACACACACACACACACACACACACACACACACACACACACACATACATGCCCCTCCTCAAATGACATACCATATTATTGCCTTTTTTTTTGTTTACATTGTCAAACTTGTCTCCATTCCTGTCAATAATTTTCAGATGATTCTAAACATGATGCTCTCTCTTTCCTTTCTCTGTCTTTTTGTGCTGACAATGTCACAATACACACACGTTTGGCGCCTCACTCCGTAGTCAGGTTCTCATTAGGTTCTGAATGTTTTTACAGATACCTTGCACAAAATCAGCTTCTTCAGTGTCTGTAAAACAATACAACAATGCCACCAAAAGACACAAGGCTTTAAACAGAAATTCAAAATGAAAATTCGTTAGCTCAGCTTTGTGCTCTTACAAAACTCAGATCCATCATTTCCATCAAGGGCAGAACAAACGTTAAGGGGTCATGGGCTGGTGGAGGGGAGAAGAGAAGGTGGATGGGGGAACGAAAGATACAAAACTGCACAGTGAAAATCCTCTGCAGAGTCCTCCCTGCTAGCAAGTTCAAAAAGTGAACAGCTTAACAACAGAACAGCCTGTGCACAAATTTAAGTCTAAATTGGAGTAAAAGCAACAACAATAACACAAAAAAAACAACAACAACAAAAAAAGACACTGAACACATACAATGAGAGAAGCATTAAAAACGTATGACTGTTCTGTAACAGAAGCCCTTTCATGCACACTCCTCTCTTGTTCCCTCTCCCTCCGTATAACTTCCCTATACATAATAAAATGTTTCATCCTTTAACCAAATGCTAACAAGCAATAGATTTAATACATTTAACCCCACTGAATCTTCTGTTAATCCTATCATAACAGCCCCACCCTTCCCCTGTGCACACACAAACATGTTTGTAAACAGCTGAAAATCAGATGAAGGGTTTAAACTGCGTGTCTTGATTTTCTTTTACAACCACAATAACAACATCAATAATGACTAAAACATTAATAACACATTCATATGATGTAAGTACCTTCTTTGGTATCTGACCTTAGAGGTGTTCATCTGTTATTCTCTTCTTTTCTACCCTGCTTACTTCCCACCTTTTCCTTATACATGGCTATTTCTTTCTCTGAATTCAAATAAAATGCTATTATCATTATACAATGTAGTTTAAAACTTCATACAAAACTATGTCTAATCCATTTTTTATCCTATATACAGCTTCTCCCTCCTGCACTACACACACACACACACACACACACACACACACACACACACACACACACACACACACACAGTATAGAAAATGTACACATCAAAACACACTCATTTACCAATGAAGCCTTTTCCACCCAACTGCATGTCTATCCTTAATCTATGGTCAGCTCTCAATGTCAGTCGATCACAGAACATGTGCCTTGAGGGCATGCGACTGATAAGCTTGCCTGCAAATGTCTGAGCATTTTCTAATTGTTGTTGCCGTTTATTTGATGTTCTTGGTCACTTTTCCTGCAATTTTTTCTTTTATTTTGATCTGAATGAGCTCATGCAGACTGACAAAAGATGACTAGGTGTCATACTGCATATGTCATATTGCTTCAAATTCACTTTTTAGTTACTGCTAAAATCCTATGAAAACAGTGATACTTTCAACATGGAGGTGTTGTTAGAAGCCAGTGTCACACTGAAGCCAACAAAATAGATGAATGCGACACATGTGCTCACGGCAATGGGCCTGGTCGGTTAGTTAGGGGTTGGGGGCAGAGAGAATGAAGAGACCTGGAGATGCATACTGAGGTGGAGGGAGTGAGTGAACAAAGTTAAAAAGAGCAAATAACGAGAGAACATACAATACATTGGAGCAAAAGTAGATACAATTGATGTAAACATTGTAAATAACTGCCCTGCGCAAGTGTCCACCTGATATTAGGCATTAATATTTTGATATTCCTTGCTATTAGCACAGTCAGCACTTGCCTGTGCAGTCACACAAATTCATAGTTACTTCATAATCATACGTAAAAGTTCCTGTCGATGTATTTGACAGTGAGTCTTACCATTGAAAATCTTTCTGCTTCATTTTCATCAAACAATGATAAAAGTCTGGATTGCACACACATTTAGCATTTTAAATTTTAAAGCTTTAAATACCATTACTGTTATCTCCCCTTGGTGGTGGTGATTTTCTCTTGGCAAAACTGAAATTAATGAAATTATCTTGAAACAGTTGTTTATCCACTTTACATGCACTTTCAGAATACATACTTTGCCCTGCTTTCTGAGGGGCAGGGATGGTGGTGGTTGTGGGGTGGGGGATATACATTCAGTCAAAAACAAAAGGTTTTCGGGATTCAAAGAGTGACAGCAAAAGAGAAAAAAGGAGAAGGAAAAGAAGAAAACCACCAAACATATAACAGCATACTAACATAAGAATCCTTGCTGCCTACAATATACTTCAAATCATGGTGGTTTTCGCTCCTTTCTTTGAAGAAGACAGACTGAGCAACAAAATCTCAAACAATGGAAGGAAAATGTGAAGCACATTCCAATATAGCACAATACTAATGTTACCTCTGGATTCAGATGCAAGTTGACCAGCTACATTGGCATGCAAAAACATGAACACAGTCACATTGTATGGACATGCATGTGCAATTATCTTTCATTTTAAATGAAAACAAACAAAACAAATGAAACATAAAATCACTGCAAAGACTAAACTCGTAAACATATGGATATAAGCATAAAATGATCATGCACTGTTATTGTATGATATCATTAACACAGAAAATATTGCTTATGCATTCACACAAGTAATTCCTTTACCGATGAAATATGCTAAGTGCATGTACTGCAAATCAGCTCACAAAGCACATGTGTATATAAACCTAAAATGTGTATCCATCAAAACTGTATCACAACACCTTCACATGGCAAACATCTCCAAAGATTAGTCAAGAACGCTAAAAAGTATAAAATCATTTATCACTCACTGCTTTTCTCTGCCTGTCTGTTGTATGTAAATACATGCATATTTATGTATAACTAATTTACTACCTCTCTACATGAAGTTAGGGCACAAATGTACAACAGCTTCTTTTTTTTTTATCTTTTTTTTTGGGGGGGGGGGGGGGTTGTTAGGTGGCAACCAACACATAATATATACGATGCTAAGAGATTGAGAAACATCATCAACACAAAAAATAGTACGTACGCAGACTCTTTCAACTCGCGTCCTATAAATATCATGAAAACGCTGATAGGCCAGAGAGCACCCTCGAATTACCCTTTGTGCTCTCTCCACTTTCATTGCAGTCTTGATCGAAATACAAGAACAGAAAAGCAATGTTCGGTCAAATGTCATTCTCATCCTTCTTCTTGAATTCAACTGTCACTCATACATCAAATGAGACAAATAATAAGAATACCAAGCAGAAATTAATTTTTGTTTTGGTAGCTTGTGAACATTCAATACATGCTAGCCCTTCCTGTGGTATTCTGACACTGCATTTTAATCACTCACATATGATACCGAAACATCTGCCTCAGGCCATAATGATGTAGCTATAAGCAATTGTCCACAGGCTGGTGGCAGTTCATCTTTACCATATTCATTTAAGGATACTGTCCACAGCCTCACCCTATCCTCACTGATCAATAGAGAGACTCATTGTTTTTCTTCTTGTTAGGTGTTGATCCTTTCTGCTCTGTCGTGTTACGTCCATAGTTTTCAGACCCTGTTGTTATCAAGACTTGTGTCTTCAGAATTACAGTATTTCCTTCATGTCTTTCAGGTCAGTGTCCTCAATATCATTATGTTCAACAACAGCTGTGTATGGTCAGTGTTTTCCTGCTGTTATTTACAATGTTAATGTTCTTGAAGTACTGTTTATACAAGTTTCCTTTCTGATGTTTGAGCCAAAGTTACTACTTTTTCCTGTGCTGATGCCAAATCCAGTGCTTTTGTGAAATCTGTACCATAGTCTTTTATTTCAGCTTTCATAACTACCAAATCAATTCTCTCACTACTGTTCAGGCCAATGTTTTCATGAATTACTATAGTCTGCTGCTACTATCAAGGTCTGTGAATGTATATAAAGAATCTGCCCTTCCAATTACCAGGTTCTTGCCTGACCTACAGCAGGTCACAGTATTCACAATTTCAGTAAGTTCTCCTGCGAAAAAAAAAGAACAGATGATGCAAATTCTTTATCAGCTATTATGAAAAATAGTGTCTTAACAATTACTAGAATATTCCTAATATTCCTTTTAAAGCAAGCATATTTGCTTTTACTTGATTCTCAACTGCTTTAAAAACGATTTTCCCTGTTGCTGTTGAAATTATATTATTTAAAATTAAGTACAGTTGACTTGAATAGGCCGCCATGTTGGTACACGTAAAGTTTCATGGTACACATGGCATTTGTTTTTCTCATTTTTCACACTCATCTTTTTCAGAGATAGTTAACAGAGTGCAATGATTCCATCACACTTCTTTCATTTTTCATGGGCCCAATCTAGCATGGCTCATAGAAGCTGTTCACAAGTCCTGATGACAACCCATAACTGATTAAAAACATGCATAATCTGCATATAATCACTCCATTGCTGGTGGATTAACGACGAATTTCAAGGAAAGTTCTCTTCTCTTTTAATTTTTAAGCTCCATTCTACAGCAGGTTGTTTTTCATTAGCACGCAAAAAAAAAAAAAAGGTTGAAAAGACAAAAAAATCCACGATAAAAGGCAAATTCTGAGACTGAAAGACTCACTTCTACAATGCGTCTGTCGAAGAGTTTTTCCAGGGCAGCAGTAACTTTTTCTTTCATGCTGTACAAACGGGTATCCATGTCTGCCATAGCCCGAGTCGTGCCTTGCTCTGAGATCCTGATCAACTTCTTCATCTCTTCACGTATCTGTTCACAGACATCATGATCATTTATTTCATCTCTTCATGTATCTGTGCCTGTAAGACTGTGATAACTTCCACAAAACAACTGTAGTGAGAGAGAAAAAAAAAAACATTAATACTTAGGGGACTGTCAATAACCACCTTTAGAAATTCTTGAAATCCTTAAATGAGAGACCAGCCGCCATGGTGAAGTGGTTAGCGTCGTGGACTCCCGGCTGGGAGGTCATGGGTTCGAATCCCATCAGAGTCATGTGGGTTTTTCTGCCCCCGACCGGCTCCTACCCAGAGTTGAGTTTGCTGCGGACTCAGTTGGGAAGACTGGGACCACACAGTCGAGTTTCACCCCACTTAATGGGTGCGTTTCTGAGAGTGTTGCTCAAATTTCCTGACCAGCACTGCAGGTGCCTGTATCTCTCGGGCCTGGTTGACGCGGGATATATTATGAAAGGAAGCGTAGAGAGTACAGCCCTGTCATGTAGTCTCAAACCGAAATGGAAATCCGTAGCATCATCTTAATCATCCTCATTCTCATTGATCAGCATTAAAAAAAAAAAATGTTTCAAATTCTGTAGCCCTTCATGCCCTGCTCTCATGGTGACCTCAATTTCGATGTCCTCTCCACGTCTGTGGCCTTGGTTTGGTTCCGTCGGGGTCACCAGTATTGGCGGGTCCATGGGGGCTGTCATTGGACGGACGTGGTGGCGCCCTCCAGAGGGAGAGCTCACTCACGCCAGCTCCGCGACTAAGCAATTATTGTCATCAGTAGGGGGCTTAGTAGGTGGTGTCCTGCGTATGTTAGATCAGAACAGGCGCCACTGAACACCACTGAAGTGACTCGGCAGCAGTGCAGTGTCTCCTCCAGTGGGTTGCCTCTTGACGACTTGACACTGACCGCTCCCTGTGGATTGCCGGTGCCGGGCCTGCGGCGGGGCTGACCGGGCTGTGGCTGGCTGTGGACGGGGTGTCGGAATGAGCGGCGTGGGTGCACTGCCTCTGAGATGGCGCAGAGGTTGGGACAGCAAAAAAAAAAAAAAAAAAACACCTTAAACAAGAGGTAAATCTTGTGCAAAGGCAAATGTCCCAGTTCAAAACAAGTCTTTAAAGGAAGAGGCTCTTTGTTTGGTGGATCCTCAAAGGCAAATGTCCAAGTTCAAAACAAGTCTTTAAAGGAAGAGACTCTTTGTTTGGTGGATCCTCAAAGGCAAATGTCCCAGTTCAAAACAAGTCTTTAAAGGAAGAGACTCTTTGGCTGGTGGATCCTCAAAGGAACATTTTACTGTAGAGTGAACACAGTCAGGGTAGACAAGAGGCTGACACATTTTTCACATTCGGTAATCAGTCGTAGACTACTGCAAACATGGATAATACACAAAATGGTAAATGAGTGGGTTTTTTTTTTTATTCATTTTCTTCTTTGATCTTCTTTTCCATCTTGTTTTACTGACATGAAAGCCTTGAGCACTTAACTATGAATGCTAAGATTTGCACTCTAAAATGAGTCAAATGAAATGGCCAACAGAAAAAGAGACAAGTGACCTCAAATGAACATCCAGCATATACAGACACACAAAGACATACACAGATGCACACAGACACACAAACACTGGCATGATTCCCAAAGAAACTTGAAGTGGTGAACACACACACACATGCCTACTTGTACACCACACACACACACACACACACATACACACACACACACACACGCACATGTGCACACATACATGCACATCCACACATACACATACACATACACACACACACACACACACACACACACACACACACACATGCGCGCGCGCGCGCACGCACAGAGAAAGAGAAAGAGAAAGAGAGAGAGAGAGAGAGAGAGAGAAGGAAAGAGAGAGTTAGAGAAATGCAAGAGAAATAAATAAAAAATTAAATGTTGTCATTGAAGCGTTCATTCACAGCATACACAACAAATCTATCTGATACAGTATGAATAACATCACCACAAGAAATCAAGACTAGCTTGAAGACAATGCACTTGGCCTCCACCTGTTTTTGAAAAGGGCCATGATATACCACATATTCCACATTCTTCAACTGGGCAATACAAACAAACAAACCAAAGAACACCATGCTTTGTCTTTATAAACAAGCCAGCCAGATATCTTTGAAAAACTAGAAAACAGGAACAAACAAACAAATAAAGGAACAAAATGTTTCATCTGTAAATAAGATGGCTTCGTTTTCATCTGGGTTGTACCCAACACGAACTGAACCAAACTGTTGAAGTCTGGGCACTTTGAGAAAGAATGGCATCATGAATATAAGTAGAACCTGGAATAACCGTAAAGAAATGGAGCATATGGGTAGAGTACCTTGGTTTCCTGGTCAGAGATCTGTTTGTGGAGAGCTCCCAGACCCTGCTGAAGGCTTGATGTGGCAATCTGAAGCTTCTCATGAACATGTCCTATGTCGTCCTGGGTCCGGATTTCATGGTCCTTTCTGTGTGTTGTTAGTACTCTTCAGTGCATCTTCATATCCAAAGTCACTTAGTTCTCATATAGATACACACACATATGCACATACTTACTCATGTGCTATTCTGTAACTATTCTGTAATCTCTATTTCTGAAGCTTTTCATGACATGTCCCATGCCATCCTGAGTCCAAAGTTCATGGTCCTTTCTGTATGTTGTTAATACTCTTCAGAGCATCTTCATGTCCAGAGTCACTCAGTTCTGATACAGATACATACTCATGTATACATGCACACGTATGTGCATTCACATAAACTACTCTGTAATCTCTACTCCTGAAGCTTCTCCTGAACATATGTTGTCCTGTGTTCCACGCTCATGGTTCTTTCTGTTTTTTACCACACAGTTTGGTACAGTCTTCAGTATATCTTCACATCCAAAGTCACTCCCTTCTCTGACAGATACATACACACATGCACATGCTAACACATGTGTTTACACATAAGCATTCTTTAATTCCTCTTTTGACCCTCACAGGACACATATACTGGTTACCCTTTCTCCCCCTCCACCTTCTTCCATCGTTTTCATTCTTGTCCCACTTTTTTTTTTTTTTTTTGCTTTTGAATTAAGATTCATGATGAAAAAAAGAGTTAAAAATGAAAACTGACATAACAGTATATAGTAACTCTCAACACGTATACGACTGATAATAATCGGTTCACACACACACACACACACACACACACACACACACACACACACACACACACACACACACACACACATAGACACACTCACACACCAAACGTAACAAACAAACAAAAAAGCTCTAACCCCATTTTCCTTGCAGTATCACATATTTTGTAATTCATACAAGTATGTTTGCATGTCTGCCTTTGCAAATTAAAAGAGTATGCAAGCAGTAATGAATATAGAACACCCTAACTGACAATAATCAACAGATTTTCAGCTGAAGCTTTATCATATTTGATTCAACTGCAATAAAAAAAAAAAATTTTTTTTTTTTTCCAATTAGGCTTAAGTGCTGTAAAAATAGACCCATGCAAAGACACAAAAAAGCACTTACCTAGATTTAATTTCAGCGGCAATGACTTTATCAGACTGACGTTTCTGTGACTGCAGCTGTTTCTCCAGCAGCGAGATGGACTCATCCAGTTTCTGAACTGTCTCCTTGCTAGCTAGCGCCTTGTCTGTTCTTCACCTCCTCTTTCAGGGCTTTTATCTCCTCATCCATCTGTTTCTTCAGCGCGCCCCATTTTGTTTTCGCTCTCCTCCCGAAGCTTTTGCTCATGCTGTGCATACTTTTCTGTCTCCTTCTGAAACGTCTGGCATCAAGAACACAAGAAAACGGTGGGTGAAAGCTATGCTTCAGTACGGAAGGGTAGGTGGAGTAATAGACCTATGAGGAAAGATAACAACAAACACGGTAGAGGTTGACAGCAAATCTTTCGACAGTTAAGCTCTCTCCATTTTCAGCGCTAGTCATTTGGCTTAAAACTGATGAGAAGGAACACCGATTATTCTGCTAGTATCTTGTACTGGACATCTGCAAAAGAAGTTCTGTAATAACACTCACAGTACATCATGTTGAATCTATGACTATCTCTGAAGTAACATTTCCATGTTTAAAAAAAAAAAAAAAAAAATGAAAATATTTGTCTTTTATTGCCAGCACTACCCAATTCATCATATTTATAAGCAAAACAATGAATATGCCAGCCATGATGGTGCATTCTGGCTAACATCAGGTACCGGTGACTGGAAGGCTACAAGTTCACAACTCATTAGACCACTCACTCTATAAGCTTTTGGTTCCCCAGCTATGTGAGTAAAAGCTCTCAGTAACAGGATTGAAGCTCAGGACTACCAAGTTATGCCTCAACACCTATGTCTGCTGTACAAACATGGCAACATTTTGAGCATTGGCAGATTCTTGGATACAGCTGCTGAAGGGTTACCATTGACCTCCATCCTTGCACAGGTACACAACACAAGTGCCACTGAAGAGTTTTCACTGCCTACTCATCACAAGCTGTTCCAGAATGAATGTTTCAGGCAAATACTCTGCAACCCATGCAGGAACAATGACTATGTCAGACACATATTCTGGCAGACTCTTAAGAACTTCTCAAAGTTCTCAAGAGCTGTAAGTTTGCCTGGTGTGAGCGTGTATCTTCCAGCAAGTCCCTGTCCTTTCCACAGAACTAAACCAAAGGAATCCTGAACATGCAAAATAAAGGACTTGAGTGGTTACAACCCCTCCACCCTGCTGTGCCTCCACTGCGAGACCATGGGCCATGGAGATCCTGGAGTGGGCAAGCATCTGTAATGGTCTGCCAGTGATCTACCATCTCGGTGCAATATTTGAAAGATATAAATGCATTAAGGTCACTGACCACTGCTCTGATCATGCCTGTCCACCAAGTGTGTCACAGAGGTTGGAATTTAACACTAATCTCCGTGTAAATCCCTGCCAAGTGGCTGCTATGGTGGTTTGTCACACTGATTTTATGAGAATGACCATCAAATGTGTCACAGAGGTTGGAATTTCATGCTGGTCTTAATGTGATTCCCTGCCAAGCGGCTGATATGGTGGTTTGTCACATAGGAGATGGTGTGGTCCATAGAGGTCAAACTGATTTTAGGAAATTGCCATTTTGAAAGATGAGATTCATTCTGTGCTGTGTCTGGCTCCATCTTTCTCAAGACAGTGACAGAAAAATTTTCTTGAACTCAAGCAAACAACACTCCCTTTAGATATGAAATTATCTTCCATACAGTTACGTTTTGTTACTTTAGATACAGCTGGCGTTTAAGCAAGAAATATGTCTTTTGGGTATTGAGATGCTTTCTATATAGAACATGGCTTCAGCCTATCAAAACTATTTCAACGTGGTTGTATGTTTCAAAAT
>JADBJO010000117.1:925000-932500 GCA_016801955.1 Conus betulinus
AAATCACATGAAATAGGCCAGTGCTGAGCAGTCAGTGTGTGTGTGTGTGTGTGTGTGTGTGTGTGTGTGTGTGTGTGTGTGTGTGTGTGTGTGTGTGTGTGTTGTGTGTGTTTGTACATATGCATGTGTGCAACCATGCGTACTTGTGTGACATAGAAATACACTCAAGCACATGCATACATTTTTACACACACACACACACACACACACACACACACACACACACACACACATGCACACACACACACACACACACACACACACACACACACACACACACACAACACACACACACACACACACACACACAACACACACACACACACACACACACACACACACACACACACACACACACACACAAGGAAAGGAAAAGAAAAGAAGAAGAGGGACGGGAGAGAAAGGGGAGAGGCTGGTGATGAATGCAGCCCGGTGGGAACAAGAATCAAAGGCCTGTACCTGACACAGCAACAATGGAGAGAACCATTAGGCCACTGGGTGCTGGTGTTATGTCAATGAAGCTATGCATAAAACATGAAGGCCCTACAGCACCAACCAACCGACCAACCGTTACAAAAAAAAAAAGAAGTTATACTCTCATGTTCTGTCTACCTCTCACATATAAATCAAAACAACATTAATGACCTCCGTACAGATGAAACACTGGAAACTCCATTGAGAGAGAGAGAGAGAGAGAGGGGAGAGAGAGAGAGAGAGAGGGAGGGGGAGAGAGAGAGAGAGAGAGAGAGAGAGAGAGAGAGAGAACATACCTTAAGCATACACAATTATCCACGATATTATTTGTCAACACTGGTGAAAAAGGCGTGAGGGTGTGTGTCAGAAAAGAAGTGTTTGTAACTTTTAAGATAATTGTACAGCATTTCAGAGCTTTTCCTTCATTTCATATTTAAAAGAGCCATTTTTCATGTGAACACTTTTGACGACTGATTGCAGAAAGCTGTTGACAATCATTTTACAGATCTATGCATGTGAACACACACACATTCATCGCTGAAAGACACACTGACAGAGATGAATTAATATGACTGAAGAAAAAAAGAGTTACAGACAGACATCAAGAAAAAACTATTTGGACCATGCCACCGGCAACATTACTGCCTGTCTCATTGTATTGGAGAGAAAATCAATGAGGGACATCCCTACAGGCATCATTTCTCGGTTCACTGGGTGGAAAATCATTACCTGTTGTATGGGTATGCATCTTTCCAATTTACTGGGGAGGACGGGATATGTCTGTTGTATTGATATGCAAGTATTCATTGCTTCACTTTGATGAGAAGGAAAACTGGGGCTCTGTAGAAGCGATAGAATGAGAGAGGTGGGAGATTTTGTATTATTTTTTTTTGTATGGATGGATTTGCTTCTGTTTAGGGGGAAAGATATTCTTTCACAATATAGATATGAGAGCAAACATTACATGCTGTTTCGTTTTGCCTTTTGTTTACACTGGGGTTTAGCATTTTCTTCTTTTTTCATTAACCATTTTTTCCAATCCCTCTCTGTCCCTATGTATATTGTCAAGTGTTGATAACAACCGTGGTGAAATAACTGTGATGAAGACAGAAACTTTGACCATAAACATGATGTTTGGTATCTGTGTGCATCGTCATATATAATCTATGTATGCAATGCACATACATGCATGCATGCACACACACACACACACACACACACACACACACACACACACACACACACACACACACACACACACACACACACACACACCAATACTTGCTATGCTGTTAATATTCTACAATTCATATATTTGTATATCAAAAAGAACATTATACTTTACTCTACATCCACATTTGTATGTGTGGCACACACACACACACACACACACACACACACACACACACACACTCACAAACATGTGTGTGTGTGTGTGTGTGTGTGTGTGTGTGTGTGTGTGTGTGTGTGTGTGTGTGTGTGTGTGTGTGTGTGCGTGTGTGTGTACGTGCGCGCGCGTGTGTGTGTGCATGTGTGTGTACATATTTGTGAGTGAATGTGCATGTGTGCGTGCATGCATGAGTGCATGCATGTGTGCGTGCATATTTGTGTGTTAGCGTGCATGTGTGGATGCATGCATGAGTGCATGTATGTGTACGTGTGTGCGTGCGCATGTGTGTGTGTGTGTGTGTGTGTGTGTGTGTGTGTGTGTGTGTGTGTGTGTGTGTGCACGTGTGTGTATGTGTGTGTCCATATGTAAGTGAGTGGCATGGGTACATTCACATGTGTGTGTTTGTTTTTGCATGTATGTGTTTGCTTATGTATGTGTGTGGGTTTGCCAGAATATGTGTGTGTGTGTGTGTGTGTGTGTGTGTGTGTGTGTGTGTGTGTGTGTGTGTGTGTGTGTGTGTGTTTGTGTGCGTGCATGTGTGTGTGCGTGTGTGCTGAAGTTGCATGCGCATCTCTGTGTGTGTGTGTATGTGCGTGTGCGTATGTGGACACGTGCATGCACGTTTCTGTTCATAAATGAGCACATTTGATACATCAACATGCGTGCTTGCATGTGTGTGTTTGATCTCACCTGCATCTTGTTTTCCTCTTCAAGCCGCGAGAGCGTAAACGCAAATCGGTGATGACAGTATTAAACTCAGCCTGCTGCCCCTTCCATCTTGTGTCTGACAACACGCATCTCATCAGTGAGGTTGTTCACAAGCTTCTCCAGCTGTTCTTTGGCTCTCTGAGTCTCCACAAGTTTGGACTGCAGATCTAGCAATCTGAAACACATACTCTTAGGTAATTCATCAAATTTTGGACTGCAGATTTAACAATCTGAAACAAATTTTATGTAAGTTCATTGAACACCAAGATCATACAAAAGGGCTATAGCTAAAAATACATACGCTAAAGTATGTTGAAAAAAAACTCTTGAGTAAATAAATCAGATGCAGACTGTCATTTAAAAGGGATGATGGGATTTAACTGGAAAAGTCTAGAAATCAAAAACCATGCTGATTGTAGTTCAGGTAAATAGCTGACCATAAAATCCCATGGTGCTTCAAAATTCCAAATTACTGAAGATGGCATATGTCACTGACTGGTCTTCAATGAACATAATACTGAATGAAAACTAAAAGTATTCTTTGTTGTGAGTTTCACATACGATGAAAATGCTACAACTAGCTATTTTTCAAAATCCTAAAACAACCTCTGGTATAATATTACACTCTTCACTGTCGATCTCCCACTCCTGACCCAAAGAAAGGAAAGAAAACAAAAATAAATAAGTAAGAAATACAAACAAAATTTACTTTGAGTGTCACACACATGTTGAAGTTGAAGTCCCTCTGAGATTGCCACAAAAGTCACTTGATAAACACCGTCTTGGCTTCTGGCTGTGTCAAGTCAATTGAACACCAAGGCAACATCAAAATGTTGTTATGCTCTGCATAGTTATGGGGGGATTGTCTTTGTTGTGACGAGCTCCTAGCATAACATTATCAGTCTCCAAAATCCCCCAAAGTCAGAGTGTGGCTGCCCACGTGGCAGGGTAATCAAAAATGGTCATGCATGTAATGTTCTCATCCCCAGCTGATGCATTTGTACCATAGTGTTCAAGTATTTTGGCTGTTCAGATGATCCCTGGTGTCTTTCAGCCAGGGTACAACAACAACAACAACAACTCGATAAACAGAACTGTCGGAACAAGCCACAACTTGATGTAACTGCATGTTTCAGAGTCCATGGAAAAAGAGATGGCTGGCACACTGACAAAGGAGCAAGAGCAGCCAAAGTATGAAAACAGGTACATTTTGTTTGATGGTGGAAAGACTCTGATCACCACCCCTCTATTCTAGGAAAAACGAAATGGCGCCAACAGGGTGGAGAGCCAGAATGAACAGCCTGGGGGCAGCGCCACTGAAGCAACTCTGAAAATGAGGCAACAAAAGGGGGGGGGGGGGGGGGGGGGGGGGGGGGAAGAAAGGAAAGGAAAAAAAATCATGCCAGCAGCATTCATTATTGCTATGACTGTACAAATAGAACTTATCAGGTTATCCTGCTCACACTCACATTTTTCAAACACAAGAGATATTGTGTCAAAAAAGATTATGCAACAAATTGAAAGTAAGACAGACAAGACATTTGCCTGAGCGAATGCTGCAGCTAATGGAAACATCTAGATCTGAATCAAACAGAATGCCCTCTGAAGAACTGCATGGTTGGACCAGGCAATTGAAATGGAGGCTTTTGGAAGGACAGTTGTGTTCACGGATTCTGCATGGCTTTCAACAGATACCTAGCTTGTTGCTTCTATGTCAGTCTGCATACACTATCCGAGCTGTACATCTACAGCCACACAATGATGGTAAGAGTGACTAAGAGTGACCAACTGACAGCAAAACTGAAAAAGCAAACAATCTCCTCTTTTGTCTTTGTAGATTCTGAGAGTGTGATAAAAATTTTCCCTCAGATAAAGTCCTCTTAGGTAAACTTAAATACATAACCTGAAGAATAAGGACAAAGCAAAGAGCAGATGTGAAGAAAACAAAATTGTAACATATATGAAATACAACAGATGGAAAAAAATGAAAAGAACAGAAAAAAAGACTGAAAAGAAAAGAAAAGAAAAAGGAGTCGGAAGAAAGTTCCAGAAAATACAACAGCAGATCCTGATGAGAACCCAGCATGCAGCTGTGTATGAACACACACCGTCTCTCTCTTCCTCCATCTGCTTCTCCCTCTCTCTTCTTCTCCCAATTTCTCTCTCTCTTGCAGTCTGTCTGTCAGTTTGTCTCTCCCTCTCGGTCTGTCTGTCTGTCTATCTCTCTCTGTGCCTTTATCTGTCTGTCTGTCTCTGTCTGTCTGTCACTCTCTCTCTCTTGTGCACGCATGTGCTCGCCCACACATATGCATGCACGCACACAAGCACGCACGCATGCACCCACACATGCATGCCACACACACACACACACACACACACTTTCCTCATACTGTGGAAAGTCAAATTTGTCATCACTGAACCATGGACAAGGGAGGAGAGGGTGCACTGGCGATATGGCATGAAAGAAACCTATACTGGGTACCTCACACATTCACCAAGACCTCTGGTTGGTAACCATGGGCTTCTGATGCCCTGGGTGTGCAGGCATGGATGAATGGAGAGAAATTGCCCTGCTCATGATCCACAGGCAGACATGTTTTTGGGTGGGGTGGTGGTAGTGGTGGTGGTGGTGGTGGTGGAAGTAAATGGAACATATGGCTGTGTGTGTCATGTGTTCCACATGCTGTGGTGGAGGGGAGGGGAAAGGAGTAAGGAGTGGTACCACATCTGTTCATCCATTGATTAGCTGATTTGTGTGTATGTGTTCTACCCCCACCTTCCTTTTTGTTTTGTAATCTTATCTTACTAATATGTTTATGTAATATGCTTTCTGTTATTACTTATTCACCTCTGTTACTTTTATCATTATTACTTTCATTGCTATTATTACTACTGTTATCAACATTTCAAACCTGGACTTTTTGTTTTAAAGAGTCTACACCTTTCCAACAACCACAGAGGAATATTAATTTTTCGAAATAGTCCTGTTCTTGTAAATGTGGTTAATATTTTGATGCTTAGGCCAGTGGCAGCATTTTTGTAAGCACTGTTCATCATTTGTAAGTGCTTTCATGACATGCCTAGTCTAGCTGATCCTTTCTACGTTGAATAGTTATTGCTGCTACTTGTTCATTCATTTTCTAATCATTAATCCTAAAGACCCTCGTGCATGAATAAATCTATATGTGTGTATCCCTGCCCACACACTCAAGCCAGTTATTTGTCAATCTGAGGAACAACTCATTTCCCACTACTGTACACAGTGTAACACACACACACACACACACACACACACACACACACACACACACACACATATTACATGGAAAGGAGACAAGAACATGAAAAAAAAAGGAAACAAAGCCAAAGCAAAGAGACAGAAAGAAAGTGAGAAAGAGAGAGAGAGTAGAGCAAAAAACATAATTCAGATTTCTGGCTGATGACATGAGACAGACAGACAGACAGACAGACAGGCAGACAGAGACAGAGACAGAGACAGAGACAGACAGACACAGACTGAGACAGAGTGAGTGACAGACAGACAGAGAGAGAGAGAGAGAGACTGATAGATAGACTGAAAGACAAAGATGGAGGGAGAAACTAGCCGCCGTGGCGAAGTGGTTAGCGTTGCGGACTCCCGGCTGGGAGGTCGTGGGTTCGAATCCCATCCCAGTCATAAGGGTTTTTCTGCCCCAACCGGCTCCTACCCAGAGTTGAGTTTGCTGCGGACTCAGTTGGGAAGACTGGGACCACAGAGATGACACTCGAGTGTCATCCACTTAATTTCCTGACCAACACTGCAGGTGCCTGTATCTCTCGGGCCTGGTTGACGCCGGGATATATTATGAAAGGAAGTACAGCCCTGTCATTTAGTCTCAGACTGAAATGGAAATCCGTAGTATCATCTAAACCATCCTCATTCTCATCGATCAGCATTAAAAAAAAAAAAAAAAAAGTCTCAAATTCTGTGGCCCTTCACGCCCTGCTCTCATGGTGACCTCAATTTCAATATCCTCTCCATGTCTGTGGCCTTGGTTTGGTTCCGTTGGGGTCACCGGTATCAGCGAGTCCATGGGGGCTGTCACTGGATGGACATGGTGGTGCCCTCTGGAGGGAGAGCTCACTCACGCCGGCTCTGCGACTAAGCAATTATTGTCGTCAGTAGGGGGCTTAGTAGGTGGTGTCCTGCGTATGTTAGATCAGAACAGGCACCACTGAACACCACCGAAGTGACTCAGCAGCAGTGCAGTGTCTCCTCCGGTGGGTTGCCTCTTGACGACTTGACATTGACTGCTCCCTGTGGATTTGCCGGTGCTAGGGCTTCGGCGGGACCAGCCGGGCTGTGGCTGTGGACAGGGGTGTTGTTGGAATGAACAGCGTGGGTGCAGTGCCTCTGAGGTGGCACAGAAGATGGGACAGCAAAAAAAAAAAAAAAAAAAAAAAAAAAAAAAAATGGAGGGAGAGAGAGAAGGGGAGACAGAGAGACAGACACACAGAGAGGGAGAGACAGACAGACAGCGAGAAAGAGAGAAACTGACAGAATAAGAGAGAGCTAGAGGGAGAAACAGATGGGAGAGAGAGAGAGAGAGAGTGTGTGTTTATGTGTGTGAGTTTAGAGACAGACAGACAGACAGACAGACAGACAGTCAGACAGACACAGACAGAGGGCCAGGGCCACACACTTGTTTCTGTCGGCATCTTTCCTGCTCTGCACTTCCTCCTTGCTGGTCAGAATGGCCTGCTCCACGCCCTTCGTGTGGCTCACCAGCGAGGACAGCGCCGACTTCTCTTCCAGCAGTTTGTTCTCAGCGCTCGACACACGCGCGAGGTCAACTGCGCGATCAGGTCGTTGACCTTGAGCAAAGAACTGTCCAGCTGCACACGCGACTGCTTCTCGTCACTGATGGCCTGCTCGTTGCGTGTCACTG
>JADBJO010000117.1:940000-982500 GCA_016801955.1 Conus betulinus
TCTCTGATAGAGAAACACATGTTACCATCTCCAATACATGTGAGCAACATCAGTTTGATTACAAGTAATTGCCCATGATGTAGAGCAGCACATTCCATACCTGTTTGACATGATAACAGCACGCTGCATAAAAATGAGATTACCCAGCCATACAAATCATTTCCAGTTTATGGTGATTTTTAAATACATCCCATACATCATCCTAATGAGTATGATCTCATTAGTTGTGAAAGGAAGGTCACACTGATGAGATACTGACATCCAGTTCAATGTCATAGTTTATTTTATACTTATAGTGTTTTACAAAGTAGACAAGACTTGAACATGAAAACTAAGTAACAACCAACATGAAGGGCACTCATGAAAGTGCTGACCTTGGCTACGATTTACTAGAACCTGGGTCTACCCCTTGATCTGGATTCACACCACAGACCCATACAGAAGTTACACACCACAGATCTATACTACAGATACACACCACAGATCTATACAACAGATCCACACCATAGATCCAAATCAAAGTTTAATGGGTCCATCCTTGGGCCACGTTTCATGCCTCCACCAAGTACTGTTTTTTAAAAAATTGCTGACCGAGTAACATTTCATCAGATAAGGATGAAAAAACACAGCTTTTATGCAACATTGATGAAATATTTTGGCAATTTGAGGAACTTCTTTATCAATATTTTGTAAAGCCATTTCTTAAAGAGCGTATCAAGTGATCTCACCATCAACTTTCCGCAATCAGTCACATATTGCTTGACAGAACTTTCTAAATACTTCAGAGAGAGAGAGAGAGAGAGAGAGAGAGAGAGAATGTCCACTGGAGGTCTTGACAAAGCCTAAACTTCAGGATCTCTCATTCCAAACTGATTTTCCTTTTCACTTTCAAATTAAAAGCTTTCAATTCATTTGAAACTCAAAATGCAATGGGACCACACAGCTACGCATACACACTGACATACTCTGAGATTTGAACTATTACTAGGATCATTCTGGGCAGCCCACTTCAAGTCTAGTGTGCAGATCTGCAAGATCTAGTTCCATCATGTCAGTAAAGACACACCCCCCCCCCCCACACACACACACACACACACACACTTTTTTTTCTCTTGGTGTTTTAAAGATGCAATCACAGTTGCTAAAACCATTTCAGCAACTCTGTGACACTTACCATTCCTGTGTGTAGGATTAAAGGACTGACCATCTCCAGAAGATTTTGAAACGATGTGTCCATTTTATAGTTTGGTTTTAATCATAATCACTGCAATGATTCAAACAGATTTATCAGTGTTTTGGTCATTTTGTTGGGAGACTGTCTGGTAAACACCTTGAAAGTACATACAGAATTTGTCACATTCTTGGTACTAGTATTACCAACATTTTTTAAGCTTTGACCAGACTGGTTATCCTGGTAAATGACTGGTGCATATGTATTCATTTGTTAATGCATACATTAATGGATATGTTTTGAAGACTTTAGCTCCTCTGCTACTGTAACGGGTAAAGTGGTTGACAATTCTATCTTTCTACAATTGAGTTAATCATATTCTTATGAAGGGGTGTGGGTGGAGAATTTCTCTGTTTCCCAAACTACATTTTGTCAAAACTGGAGTAAAAAATATTCTTATTTTATGCCTCCCCTCATACAGCAATATCAGTTATATCTCCTTTCTCATACAAGTAATCTTTTTTAAAACATACAGATGTAGATCTTGAATGAAGTCACTATGACAGGACGAGTAATGACAAAGAAACAACACAACTAAATGTTGGCGTTTTTCTTTAAGCCTTTGATTTTTATGCGCTGTAAAAATTTCAATTCATTGTCCACACATTGTAATCATCATCATTATTATTTAAATTATTTTTGTTTAAACAATACAAGTGCTAACCCTCAAGTCTGTGAATAACAGTATGTGGCCTGAGTTTAACGATTTAAAAGATTTTTTTCCCCGTCACATTCTCTGCTTTCAGACATTTTCTTTTTTTTTTTAAAGCAAACATCCTGAGGTCTTGTTTCCATTCCCGGACTACATCGAAACCCCAAATTAGAGCGCGACACCCCCCTGATCTTCTCGGGATGCACTCCCCTGGATATCGTCTTGTTTAAGAGTGCATTCCCTTTATTCATGACGAGCACATTTCGACAACTAAACATGGCGACCGTGGAAGCAACAGCCGATGGTCGGCTCCAAAAAATGGAAGTGGACTACAGTGCCACTGTTGATGAAAAAATTCCAAAATGCGAACAGCTAACTAAGGTAAGATATTGGTAAACCAGAAAGTTAGGGACTTCCTGGTTTCACATCTTGCATATTTACTATCTTTGAACAATGATGTGTCTCACTTTGTGAAGATCACTTGCTCTTTCCGTCACGCTTGTCGATCTCGGTCCCGTCATTGATTCATGATTGCGTCAAAGTTTCAAACACGGTGGTCTCCGTGTGAATTAATGCTATGTTGGCTGGATTTATCTGATTAAGGCGGAATTAATATGAAATTGACGAAAACACATCTTTCAAAAGGAAGTCGATTTTGCAAGTGAAGAGGGCCGGTGACGGTTGGAGGGGAGGGGAGGCCAAGTCCTGGTTTAGCGACCCCCCTTCCACCTCCAATTGCATCTCCCCTCCATTTGTCTTGAACTCAATGATCCTCACGCCACAGTCAGAACGGGTAGTGATAGACAGTCAGAACGGGTAGTGATAGATAAGGGGGAATATTAGTTACTATTGAGAGTCTGCTCTACTGCTTGACAACGCTCAGTGCAATGCCCAGCTGATTCATATTCATAGTGTATGACACCAACAGTGTTTGTCTATAGATTATAGTCTATAGATGACCAGTTGTATATGTGCATATAGTGTCACTGTGTGTGTGTGTGTGTGTGTGTGTGTGTGTGTGTGTGCACACATGTGTGTGTGTGTGTGTGTGTGTGTGTGTGTGTGTGTGTGTGTGTGTGTGTGTGCGCATTGTGTAATCAGTCCACGTTCCTCGATTCCTGTCTTTAAACAATTGATAGCACTTAACACATACTCTGCTGATCTTGCTACTTGCCACAAGTGACAACTTACATAGTGTCTTTAGAGTTGTGTAGGCTCCTCTCATGAGCAGGCATGGATGCATCCACTCTCAAACGCCCCTTCCTTCCTTCCATGGCCAACTTCTAAGCCTCCTCCTGCCTTTGCTAGGTCCTAAGGATACATGGATCAGGAGAGAGACACTATCACTGTGACAGGTGTCCATTCCTCTCCCCTCTCAGTTCCTTAATTGCTATGACTGCCATGCACACTAACTGTTCACTACAACTGTAGTTGTCACAATGCTGTTTCACAGAGAATTGAAGAAAGGAAAAGGGTAATGGAGTGCAGGTGAAGAAAGGAAGAGGGTTAATATAACAGAGTTTATGACATACCTACTATGAAACTATTTACACTTTATGTTTTTTCTTTCTTTGTTTGTTTTTTTTTTATGTTTGTCTGGGTCCTTATGGACTAAATCTGCCACCAGATGGATTCTCCATCGAAAACAGTTTACACCAGTTATCATACACAGAAAACTTACTTATTTCATAGAGTTCTTCCAGTGCCATGCAGCTTAGTTAGAGTCACTTGCCATTAAAATGGTTTAATGTAAACAAGACGTGATTAAAAAACTGAGCCCAAAGGATCCCACAGGGATAACATGATTAACATTGACAGCATTCATCAGAACAGTTTTGATGCATATTGAAATTATAGCCTACGGTATTAAGAGTAAATTCCCAATCAACCTCAAGCCAGAACAAAACGTAAAAGAAATGAATGGAGTTGGGTCTTGAAGGAGAACTGATTCTTTCCCTTTTTTGAGCCTGGCTGAACAGAAAATCCAAAATCTGTGGTGTTGTGTGATAAATAGAATATCACAGGAAATCTGGAATGATCAAATACAGCACTTACAAAATTTACAAATGCCATTAGAAGTGGAGTACAGCAATATGTAGTTTTTTGTATTCTTAGTCTTACTTGTGTGCAGATGGAGAATAACAAAACTAGTGACTGTTAATAGTGTTATTGGAAACTATGCTTTTACTTCCAGCAAGGCAAGCTGACAGAGGCTCTGGACATTTTGCTGTCATGGAGAAACAGACACGAACAGTGAGTATAATGTCTGCTTTGTTAAACTTGGAGAGGTTGTGTACATTTATCACACAATTAATAAAATTGCACTTGTAATCCAGTCCACTATCTCCATCTCACCTCCTTTCTCTCAGTCTCTGCCCCACCCGACCCCATACTTGACTCCATCCCTTCCTTCCTTCCAAACAGGAAGACACTACCACATCAGTCCACCAAACAGGCCCCATGAACTTGCTGATAGTGATACAACCTCAAAAAGAACTGTCCAACAGCACAGATGTAGAAAGGAAATTAAAACAAGTTGCCAAAGAGGAGGGCATGAAGAGAAGCAGAATTTGACTTTTTAGGCCTTATGCTGATAATTTAAGATTAAGATGATGCTGTTGAGTTACATTCTGATCTGAGACTGATTCACAGGCTTGTACTTTACATTTTTTTTTACTTTCATTATATATCCTTGCATCAGCCTGGCCTGAGTCGGTAAATATATCATATATTTTCTTCATGTCTTATCCTGAATTTTCTGGAGACAAGTTGAAAGTACATTTTTATTGATAGCAAACTGCCAAGAAAACGTAGACAAACAAATCAGAAGACAAAACACGATGAAAAAAAGAGGTTAAAATGTGTTTTGTCTTGTGATTCGTTAGTCTACATTTAAAATTTGTTTAGATTTCCGCCTGCAGTCGCCTCTAACTAGATCTCTGCTGTTACATCTAACTAGATCTAAGTGGAAAGTAGCCATATCTTCATTTCAGATAAGAGCAAAAACTGAACTACTAGTACTATACCATTTACCTCATTTCATATTTTACTTTTAGTTGTTCAACCCAAACCAAATTTTGATCTTGGTGCAAAGAGATAAGTCAATGTCTCAGTGTCTGTTTGTCATTGTCTCAATGTTACTTGTCTTGCCTAATGAAGACCAAATAGATTGAAATGCAACATATTCTTTTGCAAGTTGTTTGTTCTTTCCCTTGGCATTGCAGTAATTTTTTTTTGCTTTTGTTTCAATTTCAGCCTGCAGTCACCCCACTTTGAAACCTTCATTTCAGATGCCTGAAAACACTAGCAGTCAGACAAAAAAAAACCCTCCAAAACATTGACATTAATTTGTTGCCTTTGACGGTGGAAAGATCAGTTATGCTCCGATTTGTGCATTTTGTAAGTTAGAGTGCCTTATGAACATTTAATGCCTCAAAACACATTCAGAACATTTCCAAAATTGTAATCCAGAAAGTTCAGACAAAACTGATGTAAATCCATGTCCCAGAATGCTTGTATGGAAAGATTTAATAAGTGCTCAGCCATTGAAACATCAATTTTATGTGCAGGCCTCAGACACACACATTCTACAGGGAAAATTCTTGTAGCTGTTGTAAAGAATTGCTTTGAAGCCAAGAACTGGGATGCTCTGAATGAAAACATTGTGCTGCTAATCAAGAAGAGGGGACAGATCAAACAGGTGAGTTTTCTTCTTCTTTTCCTTTTTAGTGCGCAGAAACATACACAATGAAAAGAATCGGATGAGACAGGCAAAAAGAAGATGAACAAGAGGAATCGTGGAGTTCCAGAGGCAGTGTATAATGAATAAAAAAAAAAAAATTGAAATCCAAAATGCACAGACCAGATCAAGTGCCACTAAGGGTTTTATGTGAAATAGGCAATGAATATATATCCTTTGACCATTTTATTTGATATGTCCCTGCGAAAAAGGAACCCTTCCCAGATCAGACTTGAAATTGGCAGATGCTGTAACATTGTTTAAACAAATGCTTACATTTATCTCACATGTGGTGAGTTCATGCCACACAAAGAACACGGGAAAGTCAGTGGGTTGGACCAAGGGGGAAGGAGGGACCCATGGAGATTAAATTCTAAAGTCCCATGCATGTGCGTGCACATGTGGACACAGACATATCTGACTTACACATATACACACAGATACACACATACTCTCTCTCTCTTGCTCTGTTTTCTTTGTCTCTATCTATCTCTGTCTCACTTTCATATGCACATGCACATAAATTAAAACACACCAAGCAAGCACAATGCAAACACCATACGAACACTTCATACACACACACACACATATACCATCTCTACACACACACACACACACACACACACACACATTCTCTCGGACACGTACATGCCACATATGCATACTTCAGTTATAAGCACACACCTGCACATACACAATAATATTCACAGTTGTCAGTAAATCAAATGCAAGGTCGCAAAGACATTTTACTTAATCCATATAATCTTGCGTTCAATTCTATTTATAGTCTGGGAACATCATTTGGCATCTTGATGGCGGTAGAGAGAGTGCAGAAAAGGGCCTTATTTAAATGAGTTTGACTGATTTATTATCTGCAAGACAATACAGCAGAGGCAAGACATTCTAGCAAAGGTTTTACAAGCACAGGGTATGACATTAGGTAGATTTCACACTCACTGAGTGAAGAAAACAAAAATAAAGTGAAAAAAAAAAAAGAAAGATTTGGACATCTGACTTGTGTACTTATTTATTTTCACTGTCTGAATGACATTCTATTTAATGAGGAGTGTTATTTTTATCCAATTTACAGCCTGCAAGTATTAGCTTTTATTATCATTTTTTTCATATTTGTCTGCGCATGTGTGATTTTGTTTTGTGTTTGCAGGCTGTGACCAAAATGATTCAGGAAGCCTGTACCTATGTAGAAAAAACTCCTACAATGGATGTCAAGCTGAAGCTGATTGACACACTGCGTACTGTCACTGCTGGCAAGGTAAAAGAAAAACATGTTGTTCTGAAAAACTGTCTTTTCTGTATCATTTATACATATGTTTAGATGTTTAACCCGTTCACTGCCAGAAAATATTACAAACAAAGGCTTTCCCAGTGCCAGGGAAATCTAATGATTTAGGGGTAATAATAAACAAAAAATTATAGCTCAGAAACTACAAAAGATATAATAATGAAATATATATGATTTTTTGAGGAAATTGAATGGAGATTTTGAATCTGGGCTTCTTTTGTTTTAATTTTGATAACAAAAAAATATTTCGGCATTTAGATTCGGAAAGATTTTTTTTTGCATGATCAAAAACATATGTATTTACCACTACAGCTTCACATCCAAAAAAGAACACAAAGCAAAAAAGTTGAAAATAAAGTTTGTATTGTCACACTGCACCTGTCAATGAAAGTAAAACAGTCTAGAAGTCTATCAAGACACTCACACCTTCATGCAGACAGGTCAGTCCACGACCACGCCCCCCTCCCCCCACCAAGCCCCCTTGCTGGACTTCAACCTCTCTCTTTCACTCTTCCTCTTCCCAACCCTTTCCTGCTGCCCCGTGTCACGCCGCAAGCAGGCCGCGCTCCCCTCTCGCGCTGACGTAACATGTCACTGGCCACTCGCACACAGTGCAGAGTACACTCTAGGCTAGCTCGTTCGACGCTGGTAACCAGTCAGCTGAAAACACTCTTGAGATCGCACAGCACGACTCAGTAACTGATGAATATGGTTGGCAATTCCATCACTATCATCATCTCACCTTCATGCTCGAGTGAGTCGTTGAATAAAAGATTATTATCTTTGTCAAAAATGATTAGCAGAGCCTGCTCAGCTGTGTAAGTACGTTGATTTGGTCGCTATGCTCGTCGAAGGTTGCACCGCCATCTTTGCAAGCAAGACAAAGCGCTAGCTGGTCATCCAGTCAGCGATGAGAATAAATGGTCTTTCCCCTCACGTGTGGTCATTGCATATCATTTTAATACTGCAGACATATAAGGCTTATGCATACTCTATTTCAGTTCTTTGATAGGAATAGTAATGAATGAAAATTCAAGAAAAATGCATGACGTCAGTGGATGGCCCATAGGCACTGGGAGTACATTTTTATTGCGGCGTCAGCTGACGGCTTTAAGGCACTCTACGGGTTAAGCGTGTATGACTGCACTCATGCCTTTTGTGCATGTGTTACATTCAGTAACATGTACATGCATACATTTAAACAACAGGGGTTACTGTTTTAGATTACCTTTTTCTCACTCTGTATTCACACTTTGCGAGATTGGAGTCTTTACTACATGTGTCTTGTGTGTACAGATTTATGTAGAAATAGAACGAGCGAGGCTGACCCGAACACTAGCCAAGATCAAAGAAGATGGTGGGAAGGTTACAGAGGCAGCCGACATTCTGCAGGAACTACAGGTAAATGGTTACACTTTTCTGACACAGTTTACTGTTTAGAATTCTCCTCCCCCCCCCTCCCTCCACAAAGAACAGCATGCCCATAGAAACTGGAGAAGGAGAAATTTAATTTTATTGATTCAAGTACCATGCTTGATTTGTTTATCTATGGAAAATTGATAAAAGGAAGTAATTTTTGTCTGTTTAGAGTAAGTTTCCACCCTAATATAGAGAGAGATCTTGTTTATATGTTATGTACTGGGGATATATTCATTTCTGTGTATGTATCTCTTTGGCTACAGAAGATAGTATGTTAAGTGTGTGTCAGCTGTAAGTAGAATTGTTTATCACCAGGTGGAAACATTCGGATCCATGGAGAGAAAAAGGAGAAGGTTGACTTCATCCTGGAGCAGATGCGCCTGTGTCTGGCCAAGAAGGACTACATCCGCACACAGATCATCAGCAAAAAGATCAGCACCAAGTTCTTTGAAGATGCAGAGTCCACAGTGAGTGTGACCATTTCTGTTAAAATGATGAGTTGTAAATCATGGAGTAAGACATTATATTTTATTGAGAAAATCACATTGTTTTTTGAGTTGTTTCTTATAGATTAGAATGACTGGTAATTTGGGTGGTTGGCTGGTTGTTTTGATATGAGTTCTGGGAGTGGTTGATGAAATATTTAAGCTGGAAGTACTGTGCCTCTAGCTGTGATAGCTTTCAAAGAAAAAAGGAAAACATGCATAATCCTAAGCATTTTCCGTAGATCTTTTAATGTTTGCATCCACTGTCTAACTTCTTTGCATTAGAGATGCTTATCAATGTTGAAATAGTGACATTGAAGTTAGATACACATCCCAAGTTTTAATAAGATATTTATGAAAGCATTTACTTCACTTCTTCTTTAGTGAACAGAGTTGTAGCTGAGATCATCTTCTGTAGACAGTATTCTGTATGACATGAGGAATGGGATGGATGCTTCTAATGCATTGCCTCAAACGTGAGGAGGACAGGGTCTGAATTGTGATAAATATATTTCATACATCTTGTTCCTTTGCTGAAAAAGCACAGTTGTAAGTGGTGCTAACATGTGTGGTGTAGTACCTGTATTTGTTCATTCAGGATCTCAAGCTGAAGTTCTACCAGCTGATGATTGAGTTAGAGACGAGCACGAAGGATCATACCTGGAGATCTGCAAGCACTACAGGGCCATATATGACACGCCACAGATTAAAGAAAACAAGGACAAAATGAAAGAGGCAAGTTCATTGTTGCTACATGTAGAACATTTGGTTACTTGTTTATCCAAATTTTCTGAGGTAGTTATGACATCAGCCAGAATTGTATTATGCATACATGCATTCCAGCACCAATACTTCAAGAGAAATTTGAATGTGTGCTGAGCAAATCAGCTGTTTGTGCTCAGCCATTTCTGTGCTTTTTCAAACTTCCTTTTTGTGTATGGTGCATGCAACGTAACCCTGAATTTTAAGTTTGTTGCAACAGCTGTGAAGTTTTCAAAGACACAGAAAAAGATGTACTGCACAGTTAATCAGTATTATAAATAACCTTTTTTTCTGTGATTCCATTTGTTGAAAATGTCTACATCGTGACTCATAACAAGGTTGTGATAATTGTATGTGCAGGCTCTGAAGTGTGTGGTGTTGTACTTGGTGCTGGCTCCATATGACAATGAACAGTCTGACCTGATCCACACAGAGTGAAGGAAGATAAAACCTTGGAGCAGATCCCTAAGTACAGGTATCAGCATGATCATTTCTCTCTCTTCTTTTCATGCGTCTGTCCTCAGTCTCTGGGGCTCAGCTGTCAGATAACTAATATGAATAATCTTTTCTTTGTATGATTGAAAATCACGGCTCAGAATCTCAGTATTGCTGTCTCTCCCTACTTCCCATTTCATCATAGCCTATCAAAGAAATAGTTTCTTGCTTTTACCGGCCACTCTACCCTCTGTATCTTGCCCAGGGTATACATTCTTTCAATCAAATGATAACTTGAATGTTTCGATTTATATTTTGGGAACAGTCATTTTATTTTTCCGTTATCAGTTGAGAAAGAAACCTTGAGGAAAGAGGAGGAATTAAAAGAAAGTTGTGCTTCTTTTTATTGGTAAGGAGAAATAGAGTGTGTGTGTGTGGTTCTTTCAGTAAATCAGCAGATGGCAATTACTCACAGAACACACTGTTCTTGCTGTTAGAAGGTATAATTTGTGATTCATTGGAAAATTTTGTGGCCTTGGTTGATTCAAGTGGTCACAAGATGTATGTAGAGTGTTTACAGTTGTGTGTCTTTGAGTTTTGACAGATTTTCTTGAAATGTAGTTGTGCATGAGCTGTACAATAGAGGGTTGTTTTAGGGGATCCATTAGGCCTCTTAAACTTTAACAGTTGGTAATGCTAGTCAGATGTAATTTTTGTGTCACAATGTGTTGATTCAGCTGGGGGAAAACATGCTTGTGGACAGTGCCCTAAAATGACTTTCCATTTTACCCAGTCATTTCGTTAGGTATTTCTTTGTTGCAAATATGATAATGAAGCATGAAAGACACATTTATATATTTGACAAACTTGTTTTTATTTTTGTTGTTGTTTTGTTAATGTTTGATCCTCTTCATTTATGTCCATGGCCATATCAAGTGAAACGCCTGTGCAAAACTGTGCAGTGTGTGAATAATTGATCTTTTATGTTGCAAAAACTCTTACCAGCTCTTCAACATACAAGAGGTTATAGCTCTTAAGTTCCATCGCTTAATAAAAATGTATGCTGATAGTTCCAAATCTGAAGAAGGAGTTTGCTTTTGAAGCTTAGTGTTCAACAGCTTCCTCTCTGAAAAGCTCAAAATACATACTCTTCTCTGAGATGGCTCCATCTGTACTGCTGAGCTTAGAGTACTAGTCTTGGCACTTCAGCGCTCCTGAATCTAAGCATAAAGAATTTCTCATTTTCTCTGATTTCCTTTCTGCTTTAGAGACCATAGCTGGCTGTGATCTGAGCATCCAGAACATTCGATTTTTACTTGTTTAAACTGTAGATCTCTCTGATATCTGATGGTTGTAGTGTTTGCTTGGGTTCCCCAGACCTGGCAATTTCATTTGACAGTGCTATGCTGCTACAGTTTGTTATGAAAACCTGCGCCAACAAATTGAACAGCAGAAAAATAGAAATGAAAATAAAAAGAAATTGCCCCACTGACAAAGTGGAGGCTTAAAACAGAACTGAGACAGTATAGTTCTTTAGACTGAAGACTTATTTCATTAAGAAATTGCCAGATGCAGTATAGACAGGGAGAAAAAAGCAGCAGAAAAATTGCTAAATTTTCTTTTCTTTTTTTTTTCTTTTTTTTGTCTTGAATATCCATGTATGGAATCAGCTTGAATAAGATGACAACCTTGATATTGCCTTTGCAGTCAACTGGATTGTAAGCAACGTGAAGTGATCCTTTGTTTATATTTTAGTTGTTGGATTAAGATAGATATCTATGGAATCTAGACGGAATGTGGTATTAGTACTTAATACTGACATTTTTTGTGTCCTTGTTATCAGGGATCTGCTGAAATGTTTCACAACGCCAGAACTGATCCAGTGGAAAATGCTGTGCCAGAATTTTGAGACTGAACTGAAGACTGGCTCAGCCGCCGCAACCCTCCTACCCATGTCTTCACCCCCAAACAAGAGAATGGTGTCAAGAGATGGTCAGACCTGAAAAACAGAGTTGTGGAACATGTGAGTGTCTGATTGTCATCTAACCTGCTGGCAGTCTGTTGTCTCTGGGTATGCTAATGTGAGTGTCTGATTGTAATCTATCTGCTCGACAGTCTGTTGTCTCTGATGATGCTATCGAAAGTGGTTGTGGACTTACAGATGATTACAGAGTCCCAGTCTTGGTTTGGCACAATGGGAGAAAGAAAATCATCCTGCTGTGCTAATGCTTGGTTGATAGTCATGACATGAAAATTCACACATTTTTGCTTCAAAGTATGTTTTATTTTAGATTTCATTTGTGCTGTTCAAGTGTTTTCATGTACTGGTTACAAGACTTTTTTTTTTTTTTTTGCTGTCCCAACCTCTGCGCCACCTCAGAGGCAGCGCACCCACACCACGCCGCTCATTCCGACACCCTGTCCACAGCCCACAGCCCGGTCGGCCCCGCCATAGCCCCGGCACCGGCAATCCACAGGGAGCAGTCAATGTCAAGTCGTCAAGAGGCTGCCCACCGGAGGAGACACTGCACTGCTGCCGAGTCACTTCAGTGGTGTTCAGTGGCGCCTGTTCTGATCTAACATACGCAGAACACCACCTACTAAGCCCCCTACTGACGACAATAATTGCTTAATCGCGGAGCCGGCGTGAGTGAGTGAACTCCCTCTGGAGGGCGCCACCACGTCCGTCCAACGACAGCCCCCATGGACTCGCCGATGCCGATGCCGGCGACCCGGACGGAACCAAACCAAGGCCACAGACGTGGAGAGGACATCGAAATTGAGGTCACCATGAGAGCAGGGCATGAAGGGCCACAGAACTTGAGACTTTTTTAATGCTGATTGATGGGAATGAGGATGATTAAGATGATGCTATGGATTTCCATTTCGGTCTGAGACTACATGACAGGGGCTGTACTCTACGCTTCCTTTCATAATATATCCCGGCGTCAACCAGGCCCGAGAGATACAGACACCTGCAGTGTTGGTCAGGAATTTGAGCAACACTCTCAGAAACGCATCCATTAAGTGGATGAAACTCGACTGTGTGGTCCCAGTCTTCCCAACTGAGTCCGCAGCAAACTCAACTCTGGGTAGGAGCCGGTCGGGGCAGAAAAACCCACATGACTCTGATGGGATTCGAACCCACGACCTCCCAGCCGGGAGTCCGCGACGCTAACCACTTCGCCACGGCGGCTGGTTCTGGTTACAAGACTTGCCATCAGAATGAAAAGAAGGGATGGGAAAAAACAATCTTTTTTCGTGTAATGGAATAAAATTAACATTTTTAACAGCTGTGTGTATGCATGTGTTTTCCAAAAGTATTGAGATTGACAGCAGTTTGTGTAATCCCTCCCAGTCATTTTGGACATCTTTTTGTGTCCAGTTAAAACTGTGGGTAAAAAAATAATTCCTTTTAAGATATATTGGGTAAGACTTTAGTTTTGATTACTAAGTATCGGTTCAGTGGTTTATTAAATTAATACGTTGCTTGAGAATCGTTGAACTCGTGTGCCTTGAGTGCAACTGTTAATGTATAAGTAAGTGAAGTTGAAGATCTTTTTTTGTGTGCATGTATGTTTTTTTTTTTTATGTTTGGTTCATAGAACCATGAATAGTTATACTATTCATGAACATAGTGGTGCTGACAAGCGATACTCCTGTTTGTGAGTATATTAGCGCATATGAGTGAAACAGCATGTGGATTTACTGACAGTATTTGCTGTGATTATCCATGTCCTTGTCTTGCAAGAAACCCACTTGTGTAAGGGCCTTTGTAGAGTTTAGGAGTTGCAGTAATATTGTAAATAAATGATGATGTTGCTGCAGAATATCCGTGTGATGGCCAAATACTACACCCGAATTCGTATGAAGAGAATGTCGGAGCTGTTGGATCTCACAGATGGGGTAAGTCCAGTATGCCCTAGCAGCTTAGTCAGTGAAAATACTTTTGCTGTTCACCTCACTGATTGGGCAAGTCAGGTATGCATTGGCAGCTTAGTAGTCAGTTGAAAGACCGGTACTGTTCTTCTCACTGATTGGGTAAGTCAGGTATGCATTGGCAGTTTAGTCACGTGAAAAGACCGGTACTGTTCTTCTCACTGATTGGGTAAGTCAGGTATGCATTGGCAGTTTAGTCAGTGAAAAGACTGGTATGTTCTTCTCACTGATTGGGTAAGTCAGGTATGCATTGACAGCTTAGTCACGTGAAAAGACCCTTACTGTTCTTCTCACTGATGGGGTAAGTCAGGCACGCATTGGCAGCTTAGTCGGTGAAAAGACCGGTACTGTTCTTCTCACTGATTGGGTACGTCAGGTATGCATTGGCAGCTTAGTCAGTGAAAAGACTGGTACTGTTCTTCTCACTGATTGGGTAAGTCAGGTATGCATTGACAGCGTAGTCAGTGAAAAAGACCGGTACTGTTCTTCTCACTGATTGGGTAAGTCAGGCACGCATTGGCAGCTTAGTCAGTGAAAAGACCGGCACTGTTCTTGGCAGCTTAGTCGGTGAAAAGACCGTTACTGTTCTTCTCACTGATTAGGTAAGTCAGATATGCATTGACAGCTTAGTCAGTGAAAAGACCGGTACTGTTCTTCTCACTGATTGGGTACGTCAGGTATGCATTGACAGGTTAGTCGCGTGAAAAACCGTTACTGTTCTTCTCACTGATTGGGTACGTCAGGTATGCATTGACAGCTTAGTCAGTGAAAAGACCGGTACTGTTCTTCTCACTGATTGGGTACGTCAGGTATGCATTGACAGCTTAGTCAGTGAAAAGACTGGTACTGTTCTTCTTCTCACTGATTGGGTAAGTCAGGTATGCATTGACAGCTTAGTCAGTGAAAAGACCGGTACTGTTCTTCTCACTGATTGGGTAAGTCAGGCACGCATTGGCAGTTTAGTCAGTGAAAAGACTGGTACTGTTAGTGGCAGCTTAGTCGGTGAAAAGACCGTTACTGTTCTTCTCACTGATTAGGTAAGTCAGGTATGCATTGACAGCTTAGTCATGTGAAAAGACCGGTACTGTTCTTCTCACTGATTGGGTACGTCAGGTATGCATTGACAGCTTAGTCAGTGAAAAGACTGGTACTGTTCTTCTCACTGATTGGGTAAGTCAGGTATGCATTGACAGCGTAGTCGGTGAAAAGACCGGGACTGTTTTCTCACTGATTGGGTAAGTCAGGTATGCGTTGACAGCATAGTCAGTGGAAAGACCGGGACTGTTTTCTCACTGATTGGGTAAGTCAGGTATGCGTTGACAGCGTAGTCAGTGGAAAGACCGGTACTGTTCTTCTTCTCACTGATTGGGTAAGTCAGGTATGCGTTGACAGCTTCGTGAAAAGACTTGTACTGTTCATGTTTTTGATATTTTACCCTTTTTTTCCCCGGTAAAACTGGTCTTGTTTCATGGTTTTGCATTTTCTGGGCATGTTCAACAAATGTTTTACACATTTAGGAGCCATTCTTAATTTATTTTCAGGAGAATGGCAATTATTAGGCACTGCAAAGCAGCATGATGAAGGCCTCAGGGTCTAGTTCATGTTAAAACACAACCAGAGCCACTTGTACTGATATCTACTCTCAAGCAAACACCTGGACATTAGCACTGCTTTAAATAGTTAAGATCAGTGATTTGTTTGGTATTAGTACAAGATATTAAATGAAACTATGTTCAAGACTTGTTCTCATTGTTGGGGTGGTCGGGATTTTTGTTTTTTAAGTAACAGCTATGTAATGTTTAATTTCATCAGAGTATTGATACTTGTTTAATAGAGAGAAAGGTCTAATTAATCTTGAAAATGTCAGGTATACTTTGTAAATTGTTTATACTTGTTGGAATCGTTCTTATCATAAATTCTTATTTTGTGCTAGCTAGGATGGCTGTTTGAGAATATGTCTTATGTAAAGTGGTGTTCATGCTGAGATGTGTTGATCTGGCAGGAAACTGAGGAGTTTCTGTCCAACCTAGTGGTGAATGGGACCGTGGGGGCCAAGGTGGACCGCCTGGCGGGAGTGGTTCAGTTCACCCAGCACAAGGATCCAAGTGATGTGCTGAATGAATGGGCAGCCAAGCTGAGTCAGCATGAGCCTGGTCAACAAGACTAACCACCTCATCAACAAGGAGGAGATGATTCATGTACTGCACTGAGGATCTGATGGCCATGGGATAGGGCTCATCTGGGGAGGAGAAAATGAGGGTCAGGGAAGGGAAAGTCTTTAGGTGGAGCATCTCAACATCTGTTCACAATGTGTAGTAGAACTTTTTGTGCTGTTTAAACATTGCTTTGTGAGGCGAGACAACTCACACATGTCCGTTCATTTTAAAAAAAAAAAATAAAGCACAGATGTCTGAGTGTGTCAGTTTTCATCAATATTGACCTGTTCCCATTGTGGTAAGTTTGTGAAAATGTTTTAGGTCTGCACTGAAGAGGAGGAGCAGCTTGTTTCAATACTAATTTTTGCATCTTGTTTATCTTATTGACACCTGTATAGGTGTGAAAAAGATGAAATCACTTCTGTCAAAAAAAGAGAAAACAAAAATTGTTTGTGTTGTTTGTTGGTTGGTTTGTCTTTTTGTAAGGTAGCTTTTAGTTGGAGTGCAGGTTTTGAATGACGAGAAGGAAAGATGTATGATTAGGATGTGTTTTGACATTTTTGTATGGTTAATATGTAGTTTGAAAGATTGTGAATCTGTAAGATTAAAATAATTTTAATCGTTCTGTCCCGTCTGATCTTTTTGTGCCATTTTAGTGGCATTGCACCCATGCTGCTCATTCCGGCTTTGTGGCCACAGCCCTGGCTCCACCAGTTCACAGGAGGCAGTCAGTGTCCAGTTGTCGGAGGCAAGCTGCCAGAGGAAGCTCTGCACCATTGCCGAGGTACTGTGGTAGTGTTCAGTGTTGCCTGTTCTGATCCAACATATGTGACACAACCTGTTCAGCCCAATACTGTTGAAAATAATTGCCAGCGCGAGTGAGCTGTCAGGAGGGTGCCACCACCTGTTCAGCGACAGTACCTGATAGCAGTGACCTTTACAGGACCTTGGCATGGGCATGGAGAGGAAATCGAAATAAGGTCACAATGAGAACAGGGCATGAAGGGCCACTGAACTTGCAACATCTTTGTAATACTGTTTGATAAGGATGATGTAGTAGATTTCCTTTCTGGTCTCAGACTCCATGACAGGGCTATACGCATGCTTGCTTTCATAATGTATCCTGGCGTCAACCAGGACTGAGAGATACAGACACCTGCAGTATTGGTCAGGAAATTTGAGCATCACTCTGAGAGACATCCAATTTCTGGATGATGAACTGGACTGTGTAGTCCCATATATCCTAACAGAATCCATAGCAAACTCACCTCTGGGTAGGAGTCGGTCAGGGCAGACAAAAACACAGACAAGTTGCTGTGAAGGGAACTGAATCCATAACCTTTCAGCCATGAGTCTGTGATACTAACCACTTCACCACAGCTGCTGAATGTTTGTTGTCTTTTGAGTTGATCAGATATCCAGTAACATTCAAGGAAAAAGGAAAAGTCCGGACGATATCTTAATTAAGAACAAAAAATGCAGCCATGGACAGAATTTAAGTCTCAACAAGAGATTTAAAAACACAAAAAAAATGACAACCAACTAGCAGTGTGTAGTCTGTTGGTGCACCTGTGAGCAGGTGCAAATGTCAGAATCACAGTCAAATAGGTGGTCATTGTATTGAGCTGGGAGATGTAATCATCAAGCGATTTTATCTTTCTTTTTGGCTTGATGGATGCCAGAATACAGATACATCATGAAAGAAATGTGGTCTCAAACCAAATCCAAATGGAAATTGACATTCTCGAGTAATTGGTTTCCTTATCCATCACAATGAAAAAAAAGTTTAAAATTCTGTGGCCATCAGGCCAATGCCACTCTCATTGTGATCTTGATTGATTTCTTTTGCAAGTTTTTTGTCCTGTTCTATTTCCATGCGTGGTGAGAGCTCTCGTTAACCTTTTCAATGTGGGCTGCTTGAGGGGCACCGAAGGACTCGTAAGATCTTGGTGCCAGGCTTGTGCTCACATTGTCTTGTTCTGCCTCTGTGCAAGTATTGTCATGAGGAGTTTGCTTGGACAGGCTTCACTTACCAGCAGTAGTGCTGGCTTCATATTGTCTCCTTGAGAGCTAACAATAGGACTGTGATAGCACCACTTTGGACGTGGCTGTGCAAGGTATGGGTAGATCAACAGAAGGGAGATAAAAGGGGGCACAAAAAGAACAGTGTACTGTTGTCTGTAAAGAAAATGCTTTGTCAAGAACTACAGAATGAAGATAGTTGAAACACAGTGTTGCAGCATTTGTTTTTGCCATTAGTACGGTCCATGCCCAGGCATCTTTATCATGATGCTACTGCTGTCCAGATGATGTGCAAGTTATTTCAGATCTCAGTCAGTTATGCCTGTTGCTCCTCCTGAAGCATAGGCCGCCGACAACAGTCCGCCAGAGTCCTCAATCCTGGGCTGCCTTCTCTAGTTGTTTGCATTTCAGATCTCACTAGTGCGTAAAAGGACTGTTCATGCCTACAGGAAGTTTAACAACACAGTTTGGCGTCACATACTTCCACCATGTCAGACCATAGCATTCTACAGCAGTTAGTCGGCTCTGCCAGGCCGAATTTTTTGTGGCAAATGCAGTCATAAGAGTCACGTGAGGCCCACCCTACTTCTGCCAAAGGAAGAAGCCTGTGTAGGCTTCCTTTACCTCATTCTTCTTTGGCCTGCCGTCCAAGCAAGATAAGTTTTGTGCTCTCTCTTCCCTTTTCCTGCCTTAGCGTAAAGATTGCTGTTGTGTTTGCTTCTTTGCTTATTCACTTGTGGCTTGTGCTAAACTCTGGGTACACTTGACGTGTGAGGCTTCGGTTGGCATGCTATTTTATTTAATTCGCCTTCCATCGCTTGCTCTCGTGACTTTGTTCCCATTCCCGGTTGTCCTCACTTTTAAATTCTGCTATGGTCTGACATGGTGAAGTATATGATGCCAAAATGGGGAGTTTTTACTATACTCCCTGTTTGGCTAAGTATACTTACCATGTCAGACTCTAATGCCTGCCCTACCTTCCCCTCTAGCACCAGGGTTCTCGGGGTTACCTTGCGCACAGGCCTCAGATGAATGAGGTACGGGAAGCCTATACAGGCTTCTTCCTTGGCGGAAGTAGGGGTGGGCGTCATGTGACTATCTTATGACTGCATTTTGCCACAAAAAAATTTGGCCTGGCAGAGCTGACTAACTGCCATAGAATGCTATGGTCTGACATGGCGAGTATACTAGCCACACAGGGAGTATAGTAAAAACTCCCCATTTCTGCCAGTTTTGGGGATTCACTCTCTTTTTGACACGCACATACTCTACAGCAAGTAGCCATAAAAAGAGAAACACAAACACACAAGTTCACTGGTTTCAGTTATCAATTCTGAAATTCTAACAATCTCCAGGCACAGAGAGAGAGAGACTTGAATGATAAGAATGAAAAATACTGTGATTCTGGTACTGGTTACAGAAAGGTCAGTGCAGAGATTCTTTATTTCAGGTGTACAAGTTCTGTTTTTTTTACAGATTCATTCACATAATGTGCAAGGGCACCCACACAAACTTAAAAAAGGAACAAAATACAAATTTAGCTTGTTTGGTTTCATCACTTTATTGACAAAAGCGAAAATGAGGTTTGTGAACATTTACAGACTCATTAAAGAACAACAAGCACCACAAAAAACTTGTACCACACAACATAGGTGGTGGGGATATCATTAATTCAGAATGTGTATAAGTGGCAGGGAAGAGGGAGGGGCATGGGGCAGAGAAATCCCATAAGGCCTGAACAAAACCAGTTCCGAAGAGTAAGAAAAGGAAACGGAATTCGGAGGGAAATATCTCTTTCCTGAAAGGCACTGAAATAATATAGAACCAATTCAGAGAAACACTTGAAAAGAACGACAAATTATAGTCTCAGTTTGGAATACTTTACAGCTGCATACAGTTCGATCAGAAAACAAACCAAGAAAATATCTCCAATGCAATGGGGAAAAAAATCAAGTTGTATCATGAAGAAAAACATGCAGACGCCTTTGGGTCATGGACTACCACACCTCCACTCGCAGAAATGAACCTGGTTATGTAGACCACTGAACTTTAACAGAAGAATGCTGTCATGCCAGTTGGATTCCTGAGTGGGTTTGAATGAAAAAGCTTTTTTCCATTAGTCTTCTGACTCAAAAGACTTGCAGTGTTGTAGCAAAGGCACTAAATTATTTTCAGAACAGAGTGTAAATGTTCACGAAGAAAAATATCACAACAGTCAAACACTCATACCCATTGTTGACCTGTAACAAAGGTTTCCAATGACAACAGAGGATTTTGTTACATTACAGCTGCATCTCTGCTGGAATGAGAGGACAGCATACAAGGATTTCTCAGTAGTATCACAATTATTACTGCTGTTCAATAAGATAAAAGTGCACTCTCATTGCACTACAACAGATAGTCTGCAGACATGCAAAGTATGCAACAAAGATTCATCCCATCATTCACTACTACATTTCACCCCATGAAATAGCATTTCACCACCCATGAAATAGTATTCTATAGTTGGCAGGATGTTAACTGAAACTGAAACACTTTACCTCATAGTGTTAATATTCTTCATGCATTTGTATGTTTCCCGTCACAAATGTGATGGATTATTTCCCATTTCAATGGATCTTCAGGGTCTACCTATGCACAGCCATTTGCTCTATTCTATATGTTTTGGGTAGAAATGGGGATGTGGATGAATAAAGTTACATGAATTTTCAGAAAGTCAAATAATTTGTGAAAGTCTGCAAATGTTGACGACAGTGATCACTTCTTTCATATGCATCTGCCTTGATTATGAATTAAAGACTTGCAAGAGCTGTCTTTGAAAAGAGACCGATTTTTCTTAATAAAGCAAACATTCACTCAGTTTTAAAAAAAATGTGTAAAATGATCTATAACCAAGATTTCTGAGAAAAAATTTATATTAAAAAGTGTTGGAAATTTCCCATAATAATCTGACAAGGAAAAAAGAAACAAGTCTTATTTCCCCAAAATGAAAAGCACAGATTCAGAGAGACTCTGGACAAAAAGAATAAGTTGTCCAAAGCGACAAAATGGAAAGATTAACACTGTATACACCTGTTCATTATCTCCCCTTTCACACAAATGTCATGAGGCCCACACTTCAGTGGAGTGGAGGGTTAAAACAGTTACTTACTCAACAATCAAAAAAAAAAAAAAAAAAAAAAAAAAAAAAAAAACCCATCGCGCAACAAATCCTCACACATTCAAACAAAAATGTCTTTTTTAAATGACAAAATAAGAACACTGTTGAGAGTCCTTAAAAAGCAGATCACAATCACTCCATTCTCTCCCATCTTGAAGGTCAAAATGAAATTGTGAACTGAGAACAGTGAATACAGGTAATTCTTTTTTTTGTTTTATAACAAAGCATCATTTACAATGAAACTGGATTTTTGAACACCATATTCAACTATTCAAACATTAAGAAAGAATTAAAACAGTATGGATAGCACTCTCTCCTTTTTCCTGAAGCCCCTTTAACACATAAGCCAATCAATTTACACACACAATTACTTACCTCTTCAATGAGTTGTTCAAGATTTTCTCCAGACAATTACACATGCATATAAAACTAGTGATAAGATGATAATGACTGATAAAGGTGTCAAAAAAAAGAAATGCTTGCAAAGGATTTAAAAAAACAAATGATAAAAAAGAATAGATGGGAGAGCATTTTAAAAGATGGATCAGAAAAGGACTAGAGTACAGTTATTCATTTACATGGAATTTATCCCATATGAAGCAATGAAGGGCACCAGACTTTGACAATTCCTGTTGTGACTTTTGAGCAAGCATTGCACAGAGTTGTTAAATCCAAACAGACCTTTTATACTGAAATTTACTCGATTTCATTTTGCTAATAAACTTTGATCCACATAGTTCTATGCTTAATGTACATCTGATTGCCTAACAACTGTGTCACTGGTGCACTTGCAACCAATTTTGGAAGTAAGCCTGACTTTCTTGCACACCAGTTTCCAAGGGAAGTTTTTCATCCATAAATACCAGGGGATGTCTATTTTATTTTATGCCTTATGATGTCAATAGTTCAACTACCATGTCATAATCGCTTGTGTTCTTATTTTTTTCTTGGATTTCATATTCAATAGTCTGTAGCATTCCTTTTTGAGCGAGTTCACAGCCCTGACAAGGCCTGAGTGGACAGCTACGCTGTAAGGATACATACTTGAAACTCGCCCAGATATGACTCGAATGACACTTCAGAACACTTGCTCACTGTCGACAACTCTGACATTTTCCATCTTCCCCCTTTTCAATATTCCTCGATGCATTAGAACACTTGCATAGATAGGGCAACCTGAGAAAAAAGCTGAAAATATTTAACATTGTAATGATCACATCTGTGCCAACATGTTTGAGACGGCCAAGTTTAAGTTTGCCAGCCTCGATTCATTCTGGTGCAAATGAACAAACAGCACAGCAGCTTGACAAGGCTACTGAGCTATAAAAATGATGCAGGTGGGAGCTACTTTGTCATGATTATTCTTTCATCAAGTGACACTTATGTACAAGGGGGAAAATAAACATGTAAAGGAGAAAACCATGTTGTGATCATTTCTTTCATAATTGAATGATTCTCACAAAAATAATTAAACGATATTAAGCTTTCTAGATTTATGGTCATTCACCGCATCACACGTTGTTACACATCTTACCACTTTCACAGCTGGACAGACTGAAACCATGTCACTTATTCTACTTACAGCTTCGCCAACCACAGAAACCACACAGGTTTACCAAAACAAGTTAAACTGAGCACCACCCAAAACCTTCACAAATGAATAGAAAACATCGACCACTGTGACCAGACAACACATGCATCCTGCAACAGAAGATGTGGTACAACTACTGATCTACTAGTACACTTAAATTCAGGAACATCCCAGGCACTGCACAATCCAAGTACAAAAGCCAATAATGAATATGCAAGACAATAAATGATCATTATAGGGATACTTGTTCCTCAAATCTCTGCAACGAGAAAGAGCACTGCTCCCATGAGAAAGGCACATTCAAAACTGCATTTATCATTCATCTCAAAGTTCACATTACGAAATCCACTTCACAGGTCTAAAACACAAGACGCTGATGACTGTTTTTCACAAATTTCATGACTGAATTGAGGAGTAATGATGTATATCTCGGCAATGACAGAAGGGACAAGTTATGTACATGTTTAGCCAAGTAATCCATGAAACTGGCCCTGAATACAAAAAAAAAAAAAAAAAAAAAGTGTTTCAAGTACAAGACATGAAGAAACTGATATGTTGATTAAAAAAAAAAAAAAAAAAAAATTTCCCTTTCTTAGAACTTGAAATTAGACACACGATTATAAACGTACACAAATCAACAGGTTACCATAAAATAATCAGATTTGATTTCGGAGACGCAAAAAGTGAATGAAAGAATACAATGCCTGACATAAAAATGGACAGGACGACCACAGTACACTCACACATCAAGTTTTTCATACTAAAAAAAAAAAAAAAAAAAAAAAAAAACCCCCATAGAATTATATAAAAGACACGAGAAGAGTAATTGGTGACAGAATACAGAACTTCCAGCTACTAACACACCCCCTTCCGCTCCGCACCCCAAAACAGACAAACAGGCCTCCTCCACTCCCCGTTCCACCCCTGTCTCATCCCACGTTTTTGGCCAACTACCATGCCGTGGAATATCTACACTTGTAGTATTTACACTGCAGTCACCCATTCCACAGAAAGCTGACTTCCACTGATGCCTGGAACATAGGACTTCTGACTGTAGAGGACTGCATCAGCGCACAGCACAGCATACCCTGAAAGACGGTGGAGTTGTAGAGTTTGATCAAGGTCTGTTACACTCTTCAACCTCAGGCACTTGGGATCTCCAGCTCAGGGGGGTCATTTCAACTACGTACTGTCTGGTTTCGCCATCTGGTCTTTCTCAATCATGATAGTCATGCACATATGGGCACACACACTCATTCACAATTTCTTTTCACTGCCACTCTATGAAGCATTTTGCCGGTTTTCTCTGACTGATTTTTCTAAGTCTTTACCTGAAATCCATACAAAAACACCCATTTGGAACACGAAGTTTAAGGATTTTTTAATACAAAAACAATCAAGAATTGAAGGCAGCTCAGTTATTGGCAGAGGAAGAAAATTAACTGTATGAAAACGATCTAGTTTTGGTTTTTTCATGGTTAAGTCATGATCAACATGGGGTGGAAATGTCGCACAAAACGTGAAATCACAAGGTGTTCCTAGCCACACATCAAACGCCAAAGTTGCCAATCCCAAATAAAAACTAACAAATAGATTTGCTGACTAGAAACAATTTGGCATAACTCACCATTTTCACATTTCTTTATCCTGAAAAACACATCCCAGAGTATTTTCATGTCGGTGCATGTCTTTTTCTGTAAAGGACCTAATGCATCATCTTTCCCTCTTCTTTTCTTTTCTTTTCTTTTAGAGCAGATCAAATCCTTAACAGCTACACAAGGTCATCTGTGTGCAAGTCAAAAACATGCACAAGCAGCACTCCAAAACCCTGTAAGTTTCCACTTTTCTCATTTTGTGGTAACACCATAGCAAATGACCTAACAATACGTTTTTCCAGGATTTTGTTTTGGAAGAAAGAGATGTGATAAAGTGAGTTCTGAGTTCCAATACTGAGAAATTGATTTGCCCTTCACGCTGGAATGTCAACATGAACATCAAAGAAAACACTGCCAATACAAATACCAGGATAAGGCAGGCAAAATTCCCTATACAAGACAACAGCTGATGGTCATGTACAATGCTTTGCTTTAGTGAGAGAATAAACCCTGGAAATTTGCAACTTTTCTCATTTACAACAAAACGGCCACAGAATAAGTTCAATTTCCATCCTGTGCTCAGCAAAGGTCAGGCCTTAAAGTAAACAATTTTCATATACAATTCAAGGCACAAAACACAGAATGAAGCAGAAATGTGAATACACCAATCTACAGATCTTGTACAGTCAAAAACTTTGTAAAATATTAGTGATGAAATGACTAGAAAACGCCAGAAATGTGTTACTTTTGCATTAATGTTTACATGGTACATATTCCTTTTCTCTCCCTCTCTCTCTCTCTTTTTCAAAGTACACTATCCAAACTTACACAGTTCTTTTCATGCCAATATGTGTGTTTGAAAATCAACTTGGGTGTTGAGGATCTTTATAAGCTAGAGAACACTGAAAACGGAGTTTGATCCATAACCAACTAATCAAATAAAGATAATGCTCAGAGTAAACTTCATGAACCACAATGGTCTCAACATTATTCATATCGACCTTTCGTAATGCTGACTGTCCCTTGGAAATAATCCACAAACACCAACTTTTAATCCATCACAGTTTTTCTTTGTCATTCTTTGTACCATAAAAATTGCAAAAACATTAAGGAACAAGTAAGTGTGAGCCATAAAGTTTAAGAAGGCTAGCTTTTTAAAATCTTTTGTTCTAAACTTGCAGCTGAAAAAAGGAAAAGACAGGAATGAAGATGCATTTTTGCTTGAACAAAAGGCAACTTTTCCTTTCATCAGCACTCGGTTCCATTTGTCATTGTGTGTGTGTGTGTGTGTGTGTGTGTGTGTGTGTGTGTGTGTGTGTGTGTGTGTGTGTTTGTCTTTTATGATGCACATGACCATGTTTAACTCAGTGATGAAAGGCAAGAACGTTCTACAAGGATTCATTCAGCTTATACACTTTGTTTTTTTTTAAGTCTCTCCAGATGTAGCCATGTAACAAAGTCTTTCGCTTAAGATCTTTTTTAAAATTTTCATTCTATGCCTCTTAACACAAATGTGATAGCCTATTCTCACACATCAATGGATAGGATACAAAAAGAACTTTGCGCTCCGCACACTATTGAGTATCTTTTAGCTAATATGAAAAATGCTGCTGACATAAAGATAAATGTAATTTTGGCTGCCCAACACGAAAATTCCCCGACATTCCTTGCTCCAAGTTCAGCATCAAATATTATCTCTGTCATTTAAGAAAACAACACTACCCCCAAAAAAAACTCACTTTTCCATTTGCTAGCACCTACAAATAAGCAAGTTATGTGACTTCATCCATTTATGTGGTAGAATGAAAAGCTAGGATTTCTTTAGACAGCTGGCATGGCCGACTGAACAGCTGCCTTGCTGTCAGGTCATGTCCGGAAAAAGTTAAGGATAGTAAATGTACAAAGTACAATGGACAAGCTACCATTAAAGAGAAGTGTATTCTCCGACACTGATAGATCTGAAAACCTCAGACAAAGAATAATCATGATTAAAAAAAAAAAACCACATGCAGAGAAATTCAATTATTACAGAAGAAAAAAAAACAATACCATCAACTCAATTTTACAGACCAAAAAATGGAAATTATGTACAATGTTGCACAGCATGTAAACAGTGAACAGACTTTGTGATTAAAAGACATTTTTTTTTCACTAAATCTCTTTCTCTCTCTCCCCTCTCTCTCTCTCTCTCTCTCTCTCAAACACACACACACACACATGCACACACACAAAACAAATCATTCTAAGAAAAAAAATCCCACTTTCAGCTGGGATATAAAAAAAATAAGTAAAAATACTCAATATAACTTGTATGACCAAAAATATAGCAAATATTTTGTTTATCAAATGACAAAAAAAAAAAAAAAATTAATGACTGAAAAATAAAAAATTATGCTGTAAAAATATCTTTCTGCAGAAAGAAATCCTTTGTGCTGGGTTTTTGCACGTCCAGAGTGTTGCCATTAGCGCTGACGTCCACCAACACAGTTTGTTCACTTGACCCTTGGTCAGTAAAGGTAGTCATCCTGCTGGACTTGCCAATCCACATCTTCCCCTCTACCACTCGAAGCGGCTGAAAAAAAATGAAAGCAAGGTCAGGCTCAGGGTTTGTTTCTCTCTTATCCTGACCATCAAGTTCTAAGGGTTTAACAGAACTGAACTGACAAAGCATGTTAAAGCAATTCACTTCCACTGTCTTTATGATATCTGACATGTTTTAGAAGAGCGATCATTGGTGACAACAAATATTTGACAATTCCAACTGAAGAATTTAAAATTTTCCATTATGCATGCCAACTCAAATACCTTTTTTTCTGAATGAGTTCAGGACACTGATCACAATTTTTGGTTAATTCTGAGGGCAGTGTCACTTAAGTTAAGATTTCTTTTAAAAAAACAAACAAAACAAAATTTAAACAAAACAGTTCACTGACACAGCGCGACTAAAAGACAATGCTGGCACTACTGTAGAAATCAGCGCTATGAAATTCAAACGTGTCACCAAACAGAGCCAAGTGTTAATACACATGTTGCAAGTAATACACACATGTTCACCTTTATTCATCATTGTATTACACATTTTAAGCAGGTATCTTTCACCAAAACAAAGCTTAAGAGAGTTGAATTAGAAATGTGTTTCTTCCTATAATTTACTCTCCTGTGTCTCCAGACATTCTTTACCAAGCACAAATAATATGCCAGAACTGGGGTCTGTGCCAGCTGGTCATTGTTCTTTGGTGTCTCTCTGCACCATGCCCAAAGCCTAACAGTAAGACAAATTTGTTTTACTACAGCACTTAAAAGGTACAATTTATGTCTGCGCGGACATTAATCCTTCACCCATCAAACACACAGATCAATGTTATGTGTTAAGTAAATTAATGTTACAATGTGGTAAGCACTATTCTATTAAAAAAAAAAAAAAGGAGCAGGCAGTCATTTGATCTCCGTCATCACCTAAAGTCAGGATATTCCAAATGCATGGGTTAAAAGAAATGACGACAGTAAAAAAAAAAATTTATGATGACCACACACACACACACACACACACACACACACATACCAGTCTTCCAAAAGTTGAACAAGGACACTGTACAAATACACAAATGGCAAATCATACAAAATACAAGTGTGTGGTTAATCAGAACGCACCATGGATAAAAGTGATGGACAACTATGCCAGTCCCCAACCCAGACAAAAAGCATGAAATCAGCTTTTTCTTCATTGTGTAATGAAACTTCATTGACCCATGTCTACTTGCATGAACCAGAAAAAATTGTGAGTATCACCTGATATGACAGAAAGGAAGAACAATGAAGACGCTTTGGTCAAAAGATCATCACCTCATGTTTTTAGTAAAAAATGGTAAATCCCTGCATGCTAATTTCAAAATGCCCTACCATTTTAAGTAAAAACACATGCGCATGAGAACACACACACATACACACACACTAAGTATTTGTGAACATTGTAGAAATCCCATACAAATGTTTCAATATGTATACACGGATGGTTTTAACAATTGACTACTATTGCAGTATAGGTGTCCAAGCAGAACACTACCCCTCCACCAAATGAAACATGCAATGCAAAATATTTGTAAAGCAAAATTAAATTGGTGCATAAATAAACATGGATGGGAAAAAAAAAAGCCCGAAATAATCTTTTGAAAAAATTCCAGTTTGAAATACAAAGGAATGCAACTGAACGAGTCACTGAAAAGAAATGCTTGTTAGTGAAAGTGCTCTTTAAATGAATCCAGGTGCTCAATGTTCCAAATATAATAAACATTTTCTGCCCCGTCATCAATTTACAAAACACACTAACTTAGGTATTCTAACTAGAGCTCACAGACACCACGAAAAAAACGTAATGATCCCGAATCTTCATGGTAATGTTTCAGTATGATACAGATTCCTGTTTTTCTGCAGTTAACCTGCCAAAGATAAACCAACTAAAAACTGTCTCTTTCTTGTCATTGCAATCTCGTTCCACCACCTGACCCTCTCTACCTCTTTACTATCCATTCCACCAATTTCCCACCAAATAAGGTAAGCCAGACATAAACAACAGATAGAAAACATATTTCATATATCTTCAAAACTCTTTTTTTCTTTCTCTTTCATAAGCCAGCAATCACTTCAATTTAGGTTTGGGCTTTTTTTTTTTTTTTTTTTTTTCAATCCAGCCACCACAGCTTCTTTTTTTCTTTTTTTGCTAAACAGTTTTAGATTAGAAGTTGTCCATAGTAAAGCAGTCTTTCACATATCAATCAGTGAAAATCTGAAACAGTAGGCATGAGCTGAGAAAAAGGAGGAGGATTACTTACATTAGTAAATGAGTAAGTAGAATTAGTAGCCCCCTTCTCTTAGCAAGCATCATAGGGGGCAGCACCAGCACCCGAAGGATAGGGAATATTGCGAGCCAAGTGCGGCAACCTGGCAGCATGATGGCCACTCCTAGTGTAAGGAGGAGGTGTCATCTCACCACTACCCGTCCCCCGGGCTCCGTAAGGAGGAGGAGCATAGCGCTCCCTGGGACCCAAGTAGCTATCCCGGTAAGCGGAGTTGGCCATGCCGTGACTGGAAGAGGGATAGGCCGAGGGGTGGCCACGATCCATGCTGCGTTGGGGAGGGAAAAAGCAAGTCACACTGCAAAGTACCTCACAAACCTGACACCAACGTACCAGCCCAACACAGCAAGTATGCACATCAAGTTGTGCTCCAGAAGAACATTTGCAACTTTTTCAATTTTCTTTTTTGCTATTTGCTTCTTTTTCCTTCTCTCAATTACTATTGCCATCAACACTCAAACTTCATCATGATCGAGTGAAGGCGACTTAAAACATTTTTTTTGATTGACATTTTTTTTTCTTTAACAGACTGGTACGGAAAAAAATAGCAGCTGACAAATAAGATAGAATGTGGAACTGATCTTTGAAATGCTTCACAGATCAGTATCTACAGTCACAGCAGACAAAAACTGTCTGATTAGAAGCAAGACACGAATCATACTATTCATGTCCTTGCGATCAAACGAATCACCAGCCTATCCATCAGCATATCACCATACAGCAGCAAACCAACAGGCAGCATAACCTCACAAAGACTGCAGAAAATTCCACAGCAGATAGACACAGCTCAAAAACTCCTGACAGACTGCCACAAACGCTAAACAACTCTCTGCGACAGAGACGCACATGCAGCAGTCAAATATAAAAATGTCCAGACTAAGGAAACATCCCAGAGCCAGGCAGACCAAGGCCACATCACGACCACCACAAGACTGAAGGCATCGACTTGTTAGGAAAGGAAGTGCTGATGGGAACAGAGCTGAAAAAGTGTCAGACTAAAAGTCACCCAACAGACACACACACCACTACAACGTAACTCAAACACATTGAAAGGGAGCAGCTGACAGAGATGGAATGATTCAACAAAAATCAACTCAAATTGTCCCATTGTGTCAAGAGCCAGGTACTGATCTTTCACGACAACAAGAGAGAGTGTCAGAGAACTGACCAAACAAAACTTCAAAAGAAACATTCTTTCACAGAAATAAATGAAAGTTTAAACAGAAGAAACAGACTGAAAGCAGAGTGCTAAAGCCAAGCACGCAAATTTAGGCATGTGTTTAAAAAACAAAATAAACAAACATTTAAAACAATAAAAAAAAAAAAAAAAACTTCAAGCATAGAACAGAGCGAAGATGTTTCAGAACACAATGGAACAGTGAAAGAAGCAAAAAGTCGCAATACTATACTGTATAAACTGATAAGGCAGGACTATGTATAATCATTTAATTATTTGATGAGTGTGTGTGTGTGTGTGTGTGTGTGTGTATATACTGTTATAAAACTGATAAGGCAGGACTATGTATAATCATTTAATTATTTGATGTGTGTGTGTGTGTGTGTGTGTGTTTGAAAGAGTGTGTTGATTCTTATCTGAAAGTTTAAAAGAACAAAAAATGCACCAAGTCTTCAAGTCTTTCACATTAAACTCATGTGTCAATCTGTATGTTAGATAAATTCAGATTGACAGAAAGCATCAAAACAGTGACGTTTAAGCATTTCAGCAAAATTGTGAGCGATTTTGTTGTTCTTATCACAGTTGTAGGAAAAAAAAAAAACACAAGCAAAATGTATATTATTCTGTTATGGATAAAATCATTTACGGTAACTACTATCATCAGGATAAAATATAATCCGCTAACAGAGTTGATTTCCAATCAAGCCCCAAACAAATCAACCATTGTGTATAGAGCATTTTGGGTGGAACTGTATAACACCAGTATGTCAGACAGAGGTTATAACTCTGGAGTATCCTCAAGAGCATCCTCACGCACAAATCGAATTCATCAACCTTAAAAACAAATAAAAAAAAAAATCCCCAAACTTGTATGGACAGGAAAGTCACAGCACCCAGAACTAAATAAGACTGAAAGGGCCAGCTCCTGACTATTCATCTGTATTCATTTTAAAGCTACAATCATAATATATGCTTAAACTACGGAAAATGGAGATCCCTGGAAGCCTAAATTATCGTTTAAAAAAACTGCAGGGAGCTCTAGAAATTTAAAGGAAAATATCCATGGACATAGAATGAAAACACAAAACAATCCCAGGTATTCACACACTCTTCAACAGACTTGCTTTTTTTTTTTTTTTTTCAATTTTCCCCGAACACCCCAAACAATTCATCAGACCAGAAAAAACAAACAAACAAACAAACATTTTAGTTCCAAATACTTTACAGACATACATTTCATGCAACCTACTAAGGTCAGTGACAAAGTTTAGTGACGATATTCAAACTTGATGTGAATTTAAAAGCAACTGAAAACTAGGACAGGTAACACAACTGTCACACTCTGCTGTCAGCTAGCACTAAACAAAAAGACTTCTTCTGAAAACTTGCAAAAGTCATGTTGTGTATAAAATGTCAATATGGTGAAAAATGAAATCATGCTATATGTAAGTAACACCTTTCCTTCCAATCTGCTTTAACCCTCTGTTTCTTTCACACAAGTATAAAGTGTACTAAGTTCATTTACTAGTCACTGCAGTTACAGGGTCTAAAATTTAATAGTGATGAACATGCATGTTATGCTAAATGTTCATTATTAAGCCTGGTTAATCAACCATTACTTTGGAGGGAGATTATCAATCCAAAGCGCCAAATGAATGACTTGACCTCTTGAAGCTCTGCTTTCTTATTCGTAATCAAGAAATATGTAAATAGATTACAAATTTCAGAGGATGTTGAAAAAAAAAAAAATTCTGAGATGGATGGTCAAATAAAGTTTGAACTTAATTTTCTTTTGTTTGCTAAGATCGTCAAAAATCAAAAAGAGAGAGAGAGAGAGAGAGAGAGAGAGAAGAAGAAGAAGAAGAAGAAGAAGAAGAAAAAGAAGAAGCAGCAAGAGAAGAAGGAGAAGAAAAAGAAGAAGCAGCAGGAGAAGAAGGAGAAGACTTCAGAAAAGTTTGAAACAGTGTGGAAGACTATCACTGGAAGACTGTGTGTGTGTGTGTGTGTGTGTGTGTGTGTGTGTGTGTGTGTGTGTGTGTGAAAACCCTTCCTCTCCTTTCTCTATACTCTGCGCTTTGATTAAAACTGTTACATTAAGGAATTACTTTTCTTTATTTGAAAAACTAAAACGCTTCTTTTGTCAAAACTCTGTATTCCATACAATCACAATTCACAGTCAACAAATGTATTTGAACATATATGTACACCTTGAAGTCAAATCTTTCCTAAACATATTGACAGAAGTGTCACTGCTGACCTGGCAGCACACTCAATAACCAAATACAGCATGTGTAGGATCATATCTGATCATTATAAATCTTGAGCTTCTAATCCATTTGTGTCAGAATCTGATAACAGAATACTGCATTGAATGCTGTCCCCTATTGAGCGACATTTTTTGCGAAAATAACATCACAAATTTAAAGTGTTGTTTCACTTTGCACTGGATGACCATGAATATGGTAGTAGACTATGTGGGCAGACTAAGCTGAATGACCAAAGAAAAGCAGCAGGCAACATATAGCACATGGTAAGCAATCATATATTGCACACCGACTATTTTCAGCATGACAAAAAGTAACAAACGTCATGACTGACGTTAAAATATAAATAAATGAAAGAAATAAATCCACAGATAATAAAAACAGACAAAAAATAACAAATAATTCATTTAAAATGAAAGCTGAGAAAAAAAAGAGTGTCACACTTGAAAATACAGATGGGGTCTTAAAAACCTGAGAAAATCATATTTTCATATTTCAGCTACTGAAAAATATTCTATTATGTTCAAAGTCAGGCACAGATTCAAACAACTGTAAAATCAGCTTAATGAAAAGCAGAAAATTTTAATGGCAGAAACAAAATAAAATCATAAACAAAATAAAATCATTAAGTGTTTAAAAAGCTACTCTGAATCAGACATTTTTTCAGAATTTCTGAAACACTCTTTAGAACAGGCAGTGGTCTCTACAGAATGTAAACATTCTTTTTCATTGCATATGTGCATTTGTCACTGAAACCTGGCCTAAAGTATTCATGTCTGAAATACAATCTAGGTAAAAATCTCGTGCATATCCGTGCAACAACTTACAAGATGATAACAAACATTGTTTTAAACTTTGCTTTAAGGCAAAATTGGTCTAAATTTCAATAACATTTCTAATTTTCAGTTTGATCTGAAACACATACGGTGATCACTTGGCTTATTTTGAGACTGGATCATCAAACTTCATAAAGACTAGCAGGTCACACACAATAAGTATGTCCATAACAGGAACCACTCAGGATGTAGCTTTTCTCAAGGGAAAATAACTTCAAGTGGCAAATGAAGTGGAAGGCCTTATTAGCCGCTTACACTCTTCCCCTGTATTGTATCATGTCAACCAGTCATGATTGAAATCACTGGTAAATGTAAAAACCTAAATCCAGCCAAAAGGACATTCAAAGAAATTGTTAACTTCGGAAATGACTCAATCAGGATTTCACTATTCACGCAGACAGTATAAAGGCATGCTTTATTTCTTTATAGAGTAAAAGCGTATCAACTTGATTTAATCACTAATAAGCCTAGATCACCAGTTAATATTCCCACTTTTGCCTGAAAGGTCAAATGCCTGTGAGATCCACAAGCACAATAAAACATTATCTTGTGGTATGGAAAGCAGTCTGGGTGTATATCCTACATGATGCCCAAGCACTCCGCAAAAGCACCTCGCTCATGCATGTGCTGGTAAATCATCCACCCTCCCAAAATTTCACAACCAATACTGGGTAAATAAAAAATACATAAACAGATAGGTAAACACATCATTACATAAACAAAGGTGTGTGGTTTAATCAATTTCTATCATTTTTAAAAATCATTTAAAAAACAACTGTGAAACAGTCTTTTTTTTATATATATTTGAAAGCACTGATCATGTTTTCTTAAAGCGTTAATCAAAAGCATGCTTTCATCCTGTCTCTGTTGACCACTGCTTCAAACACGGGAACAACATCAAGACCACACTTAAGAATCACATTTCTTACCTCTCTGAACGTGGTGGGTATGGGTTTCTTCAAGAAACCAAGCAAAATAACATGGCTCAGCGGTTATTTAATGTCTCTGGGGTTACTGTGTCGTTCATTTTGCTCTACACAGCAAACATAAAGTGAAGTGTGGCCATTGCTTTTTAAAAATATTTCACATGTTTTTCCAAACTTTCATCATTTTCTACCGAGCTTTTAACTCCTGTTTTGATCATCTAACATTACCAGCTAACTACTATACCACCTTATCCTGCATGTTACGGATGATCCTCTGTTGCATTCCAGTGCAGCTTATTTCAGAAGCTCTGAGCATGTGGACAAAACATTACCAGATAATTTCTATACTGAAAGTGGCCCCATTAGCAGTGCATTTACTTCTGAGGTCCAAAATCATTCTCAAAATGATTTTTCAATTCACGCCCAAAGCAACTCTAGGTGATAGACTGTCCATTCAACACGACAATTTAGAAGAAAAAAAAAATTAAGAAGCCAAGGCAGCGCTTTACAATAACCCTGCCCAGAAAACTGTCCAGACTTTAAGGGTACATCTGCACTCTCCTGAAACTTCAATGGCAGAATGCTAAAACCAAGAGTCGGGAAGTTGACATGAGGATTACGTATGGATTCCAATTTTCCATAACAAGAAAGTGACCAGAAAGGTCAGTTATAAACATCAACAAGACACAAACAGACACAGGCAGAGCAAACCACATCCACTACTAGATTTTCATTAAAGGAATTTGTTGTGATTGCGACTTGCAGCATTTGTTTGTTATGTACAAAAACAAATAACCAAGTGTCAAAAGTTTGATTTCAATTTGTTTTGAACTCTAGAATATTAATTTAGTAGATGCAAGAACACTATGCTAAAAAAAATTGGGAGTTTAAGATTAAAATAGATGCATATCACTAATGTATGATACTTTACAAAAAAAAGGCATACTCTAACATGCAAGCAACCTTGTGCAAGAAAACTGATCTAAAAGCAAGCATTTTAAGAATCTCATAGTTAGAATAAAAATCAAAATTTTAGAACAATTTAATTTCTGTTATGAAACTGTAATACAAAATGTTATAGTTTAATAGGAAATTCAGCACAAACAAGTACATAAACCATTAAGCCAGCAAATCTTCTCTACCTTTTAACTATGCTGACCTGATTTTTTTTTAAATCATGTTATGTAGCTCCTCAAATGAATAACCCAAATCAAATGCATCAAAATAAAGCCACCAACAGAACTGTTCACCACCTCACCATCTTCCTGCAAATCCTTATCCAATTACTAATAATGAAACACCCATCAGTCAGGTTCTTCAAATCCAATCCCATCTGACCCTCTACACTGTGAGACATGCAGCAAATAACTACATAAGCTATACACGCAGCCAACTGGACTGGACCAAAATTTCACAACTCAAAATAGTAATCTGCGAAACAAGATGCAGGAGTCTTTATTTTGCTCTGTTCTATCTTGATACAAGACAGGAGAGGACAGTCGTACACACATACACATATACACACAGGGCAATCAGACAGGAGTGATTAGCCCGGATAAACTGTCTGGTTATAGGATTAGCCAGGCGCACTGCAAACCGCTACAGAAACACGGATGTAAAGGACAGGAAGGGCATACCTGGTTAGTGGGATGGTATCCTGGTTGCCGCCATACAATATGTAATTCCTGCATGCCAACCACGGGCAGTCACAAAGGAAAAAAAAAAAACAAGATCAATGAAAGGTAATAATCAAAACCAAAAAGGTAAGAGAGCATCAATGATGTCAGTCATAAAGGGGTGAAATGAACACAATTCAAAACATTTAAAGAACAAGACAGGTACCTGGATAATGCTACACTTGCACGGTGCACATGGTACAAATGCTCACTTGCAGTGATCTTGTCGAATATTTTCACAGCACAATCATGTTAATTCTGCATGGAAACACAAACATGACTGGATTGCCGCATGCTGAAGTAGTATCCACAGAAATATACAACCATGGCCAAACTGTCAAAAGAAATGCTCCCCATCAAGGGGCAGCAGAAGATTCATCAAATCAAATCAAAATCAATCCCATTAGTCTCTTTTCAAAAATCTGTAATGACATTCCCAAACATCCAAGCCAGCATTTCAAGTAATTTGAAATAAACATATAAATACACATAAATCAGACCCAAAATGAACTTAAATCACAATATAAAAAAGGAACCGAAAAGAAAAGAAAAACAGCTGTAAAATCTTAAAGCACATTTTGAATTAAAAAAAAAAATTAACAAAAATGCACAAAAGCACCCTACAAAACCAGCGACATTTCACCTTCATCCTTTCCTACAGCTGAACACAACTTGTAAAATGCAAAATCTTTTGACAGTCAGGACGTGGAACAAACACACAGCAGACACACGTATATCATAGTGCTTTTAATACATGATGTGATTATAAGTTTGTTGCACGATTCCAGACAATACAACGGCAAGACTTCCGACACAAACAACAACAAAGGGGAGCACGCATGGTCAGTACCCTCAGAAGTGTGGGGTCAACTGCAAACTGTCAACTCTACAGCCTGTTGCCCACTGAACTGCTCCTGTAATGACTGTTGAGGAGAGACAAACCCATCCGGACACACACGCATCAAGGAATTAGACCTGTTGACAGCTGAGGGAGGACTCGGAATCAAAATGCGCCAACAGTTGTTTACGGTATTACTCAAGCAATTCTTGTGAATTCAGATACTGGTTTCCCCTTTCGAAATTTGCTGATCTTTAAAAAACATGTTGTTATTCATAGACACTGTTTTCATATCACATGGCATTCTAGCAGAAAGAAAGCGTAACTGGGAATGTCTAACTCAGTAAATGCTTAAGCTGTTCTTTTTTTCTCACCTAAGTCTACCAAAATGTCCACACACAGCTCATCAGTCATCAACAGCTTCTGTAAGTATTCATAGTTTCTATTCATAATTTCTACAAATAAGAAAAACCACAAATGGTAAGATTCAGTTCTCACTTTCAGGTCAGGTCTAATTTATGTAACAGAGAGCAAGATTTGTCAGGCACTACTTGTGGCGATGTCAATGTGCATGTACTTTCAGGAGAGAGCCTGAAAACAATGCAGATCAAGTGTTCACAACATGAAAGATTGATCTTTAACATGGGGATTGTACCATTTGGCACTGAAGAGAAAACCAAAAACAGAACACATGCTAAACTTGATAATTCTGATGGGAAAATATTACTATTATCACTTAATGTATATAATAAACAAAAAAAAACTAAACACGTTTCTGAAGAAACTGGGTTACAGACACTGAATGGAGAAACATGCATTTGATGGAGATGAATACAGCAAGCAATGGGACAAAATGGCTGCCATAATCCACGAAACAAGAGGCAGGAGTCTTTCTTTTGCTCAATTCTATCTTGATACAAGACAGGAGAGGACAATCGACACATATACATATATACATACTACGAGATGATTGATGCTAAAATACATAGACTATTTTTTTCCTGTGTTTACTGTTGTCCGTGACCTTGGTTCCCCAATGGGATAATATGATACTGAAATATGACAATTTTTTCTGAGGTTTATAAATACAGTCACTACTGTGCATTGGAGTATTTCCTTCATGTGTGCCTATACAATTTTTTTCAGGTAAAGCAATTTACCCTATTAACTAAAATTACAAGTTGAAAATAAAATGAGGCAGGGAACTGTAAACAATAAACAAACAGGGTAACTCTTGCTCCCATGAGAAAACCCTAACAGAGTAACTTTTATTCAAGACTGGCACAGCCTTTTAAACTTAAATAAAGTCAGACAAATACAAAGTTTATGTGTTTAAAATTACAAGAAAAGTAACCGGCTGACAGACCAAGCTAAATCTGCAATTTACTTGATTTGCTTTTCACTCAATTCCTAATGATTTACCTTTTCGTTTTCACTCGTTCTATTTCATGTAACAAACACACAGGTGCGAGACTTGCAGAGATGCTGCTGATGTACTGACTCCAAGCACCGTCCTCTCTTTTGCACACCAGTAACCTCAAAGTGCTAGATTAAATATGAGAAAAAAAAAGAAAAAAGATAATGATAAACAATGATGATGAAAAAAAGAAGAAAACAATGAATGAAGAAAAGAAGGTGCACACCCGAAAAAAAAAGAACGAAATAATCTTTCTTTTTCTGCCAACCAAAATCACCATTACCACCATAGAAAATGAACTTACGGATCATCAAACTCTTTCTCGTCATGCTCACGTCGATACAGGCTGGCCAGCTTAACAGCGAAGATAAGGCATGGGATGAACAGGAACAAACACCAGCCCACGCTGAACCAGAAACCCGTTCTGTTCACACACAACAGAACATTAAGTGTCACCATTCCCACAATCCTTTCTGTCAGTAATGAAGTTTTCAATCATGGTGTATCCCCCCTAAGTCTGTCTTTCACAAGTTATGATTTCAAATAAATGACACAGAACAGAAAGTGATTGTTTGGCGTGTTCTTATTCTGATGATTTATCAGGGACACCAAAAAAAAAAAACAAAAAAACCAACCACAACAACAAAACAAAGAAACACCAATAAATGCCTAAACATACCATGGGGCTCAAGTAGCACAATACACACTGCATCAGAAGCTGAGTAGAAGCCATCGTAGATAGGTCGGCAGCGCCCTATGTTCTCATCCACCTTCGGACAGAAAATAAAAGCATGTTAACATAAAACAGTAGAAAAGCCTTTCAAAGTGCCTGACTTTATCTGCTCTTCCTTTCTCACAACTCTCACATTTCTCAAAAAAAAAAACACAATCATACTCTCTTGCACACTGTGTATGCATGTGAATGTGCATAACTACTGGTCAGCTTTTTCCTCATCATTTCTTCTTCAGATTAAGAGTATGACGTTTCAAGACACATGGACGGTAAGAAAGTATACATACATCTTCTAGCATCTGCTGGATGAAGTTTTCTGCCACGCTCAGCACACGAGCAATCACCACGTCAAGTTGCTGCACACGCATCAAGACAACAGATGCATGTTACAAACATACAACTGCATTCAAATGTAACCATAACCTGGTGTTTCAGAATGTAGGAAATTGAATGGAAAGTACCACACTGGATAGAATTCATATTTTCACAGCAATGATTGTAAACTAGTCTTAATAGAAACGTTCTGTAGAAACTATGATGAATTATAAAAAACAGTAACAGTAGTAAAGGATGCCATAACAGCCCTATACCTAGAATCACTCTCAGAAAATGAAATGACAGAAGGAAAATGTGAAAAATACATACACACACAAATAAACATAAAAGCCATCTTGTAAAAATATAATTGGATACAAACCAGGATACAAGCAGCAGACTGGCAAAAACATGACATGATTACAGTTAGTTATCTGACACAGACCTACCCACATGCAATCCTTTGTAATAAACAGTTGCCAATGGCACGAAAATCATAGCATAGCAGAAAACTGGTTACGATAGCAACTGAACAGAAGACAACTTTTAAGGATATTTTAGAGGGTAGCAGAACATTTTTGCAATGTAGATAACTTGAGAAGGGGGGGGGGGGGAAGAAGATGACATGGTGGGGGGACTCCCCACACCTGGCTTTTCCTCCACACTACTGTCCTTACCGTTTTGACCAGCTCCGTCTTCTTGGCGTTGAAGTTGTCCTGGGCTGTCTGAAGACCTGTGAGCAAGGCGGAGGTCGCCGGTCGAATCTGTGAACGCACCACACAGTCCCTGTCCTTATACCACAATGTACTCATGCCACTGTCACTGTCCTCATACACGGCATCCACATACTCTCGTCATTGTCCCTGTACCATAGTCACCGGCCTACACAACACAGTCACTGTCCCCATACCATAGTCACCGGCCTAACAACACAGTCACTGTCCCATATCATAGTCACTGACCTAACAACACAGTCACTGTCCCATACCATAGTCACCGGCCTAACAACACAGCCACTGTCCCCATATCATAGTCACTGACCTAACAACACAGTCACTGTCCCCATACCATAGTCACCGGCCTAACAACACAGTCACTGTCCCCATACCATAGTCACCGGCCTAACAACACAGTCACTGTCCCCATATCATAGTCACACGGCCTAACAACACAGCCACTGTCCCCATATCATAGTCACTGACCTAACAACACAGCCACTGTCCCCATACCATAGTCACCGGCCTAACAACACAGTCACTGTCCCCATACCATAGTCACCGGCCTAACAACACAGTCACTGTCCCCATATCATAGTCACCGGCCTAACAACACAGTCACTGTCCCCATACCATAGTCACCGGCCTAACAACACAGCCACTGTCCCATATCATAGTCACTGACCTAACAACACAGCCACTGTCCCCATATCATAGTCACTGACCTAACAACACAGCCACTGTCCCCATACCATAGTCACTGACCTAACAACACAGCCACTGTCCCCATACCATAGTACTCACTGACCTAACAACACGGCCACTGTCCCCATATCATAGTCACTGACCTAACAACACGGCCACTGTCCCCATATCATAGTCACTGACCTAACAACACACGGCCACTGTCCCCATATCATAGTCACTGACCTAACAACACAGTCACTGTCCCCATACCATAGTCACTGACCTAACAACACAGTCACTGTCCCCATACCATAGTCACTGACCTAACTAAACACAGTCACTGTCCCCATACCATAGTCACCGGCCGGCCTAACAACACAGTCACTGTCCTCATACTACAATACCCTCATATCCACAAAACATCACTATCCTCATACTGCTGTCATATAAAACTAACACCATCCAGCTCAACTGCCAGCAGCATGTGTGCAACACACAACAATGCTTCTTGCATTATCTTCCTTACTGATTCAGCATGTAAAATGAACACACATACCCAGCACCTCTCCCCCCCCCCCCCCCCCCCCCCCCCCCCCACCACACAAGATAGACGTGAATTTTATGGGTAGCCTGTAGTTAGCCATGGGTTTTTGAAATCTTAAAAGTTTACCACAGTTTATGGGGGGTAAAGTTAGAAACTTAGAATAATGAATGAAAGCTGATTTGTCAGCATATTGCATGAAAAAAGTGTGAGAGAAAGAAGGAAAGAGAAAGAAGAAAGAGACAGACAGACAGCGAACAGACAGAGACAAGAAGAGAGAAACAGACAGAGAATGAGACAGAGGTGGAGAGAGAGAAGAAAAACAATAATAGCTTACCTCTGTCTCTGCCTGAGTTTGCAAAAAGTTCAAGGAGGTATTTCAAGGACACCTGAAACCAGTGGGTACATGTAACAATTTAGTCATGCCATATTTTCCATTTAAAGCATTCCAATAAATGGAAAACAGTACCAATACAAATATAAACGGTGAACAGAAATTCTTTTGCAAGATTTTTGGTCACATGTGCAGATAAAATATTCACAACTGTTACATACGACTATGACATGCACAATCACTTAACACATTGGTGTAAAAAGTCACATTTCCACCTAAAGACCCCACTTCTGCATGCATGCACACACACACACACACACACACACACACACACACACACGCACACACACACACACGCACACACATGCACACGCACACGCACACACACACACACGCACTCACACTCACATTTGCATACCAAGGGTTTATGGTCCACTTTCAAAGTTGGCACATCCACATCTCCTACAGACACATCCCTCCCTCCCTCCTCCATGCTTTTTCATATACTCACAGGGAAATGAACAAAATTATTCAGCAGAGGGAGGGAGAGAGGGGGAAGAGAAACTGGGAAGAAATGGTGGGGATGGAGGTGGACAAGGAGCACAATAACTTATTAAAGACTTGCAGAATAGAGCGAATCTTTTGCATCAAAATGTGTAAAAACCACATACTGCTCTTCACACATCATCTACTAGTCA
>JADBJO010000117.1:985000-1002500 GCA_016801955.1 Conus betulinus
GCATTCAGATCTGTGCCTGTTTCAATGCTTGTCCAAATGTGCAATAGACATGCTGAACAAATGAATGTGCTCGTCATGTCAAAATTATAGAACAGGCCAATCATGTCAAAATCAACATACGCTTTACACACATCTTCCAACAACTTTTCAGATGGAACATGACATGAGCAAAATGAGCTCAAAACCAAGGAGGTAGTTAAAAAGTACCAAACACTGTTCCTTTGTTTGAATGTCAACCATGAACCACATTTTAAAAATATGCAACACGAGGCAGCTGAATCCTCATCTCAGGTCTTCACAAGCTTTTCAATTCTCTTTTCAGATTTGTAACATGGTGGAAGACTTTTTTCCCCTCTCCTCTTTCATGGGTTTTTGACAACACAAGCAATATCATTTTTTCTTTCTTTCTGCGAACGCATGCTGATACTCCTGTGGACACTGCCTGTTTAGATGGGCAGTTCAGTTTTGTGTGTATGACTGTTTTTCGTCCTGCCATTAGGGCAGCCATACTCCATCTTCGGGGGAACAACATCATTTTAATAGCATAGTCTGAAACAATGAAGCCAAGGAAAACAGTACGTTAAAAATCTCTTCAAAGTTTTGTCAAGGACTGCATTTTCTTCACACACAACACAGGATCCGATAGATACAATACCATCAGGTCAGCAGCATGTACTTGTGGAAGTAAGTAAACATACTTTTGATAATTACCAGTCAAAATGAGCCCTTCAATGCACAGTTTTATCACATGTACTGTCCTTGATCAAAACAGTTGTTTCCGACTTCAAGTAAATGAATATACATAGTGCATGTGCTAATGGAACTGCACTTTCAGGATCTGAACATAATTTCCAATCCATGTTTAGATTCAGGCTGTGAGTTCACCGTGAATATGAAATGTAAATAATCATGCATAGCACAATAACGCACAACTGAATGACTAAAAACTGCACATTTCTAGAACTGTTTGTGCATATGCATAGCAACACATATCTGGTGCAACAATGTGCAGTACATATATTACATTCATTTTTTCATGTAAATAGACATTCAAAATTTGACAGAATACACAGAACATGTGTGTGTGTGTGTGTGTGTGTGTGTGTGTGTGTGTGTGTGTGTGCTTTCACTCGCATCTTCTTGTACCTGTGCGCATCTGTGTGTAAATGATTGGGAAGATGAATGCAGTAACAGTTACATATCAAAACAAAATATAGTATATATTTTTCTGACAAAAAGCACAGACAATATCCTGTGGTTAACTCAACGAACAACTTCCTCACTCGCTTTGTCTACAAAAAAGTGTTTTTGAAATCCAGCAGGCATAAATAAACTGATTTCTAATCTATCTACAAATGATTAAGAATGATACAATGACTTCTACCTATACCACACAAAAAAAATAGATATCTAGTTCGAAGCACGTAGATATTGACATATGATGTCAGTGTGACAAGACTTTGATGGCAGAAAGCATGAAATAACAACTGCAGTTACAATAACCATCTTCAACACAGCTATGAAAAGCAATAAAGCCTTATACACTAAACTCTAACACAAGCATCTGCCACTATTTTGTCTAAATCATAAGAGAGATTACAGCAGACAGACTGATGAACACAGATTACTTGTCATCTGGACATAACTGTTGCTGTTGCTTGCTTTTTTTTCCAATTTATTCGATCTCTACTGCAAAATTGAAAATAACGTCAAGTTTTCATACAGTACCTGTTCTGTGAAAACAGCAAAGAATGCAGTCACAAATTCATCATTAATTTTCAGCTAACATTCTGAGAAAACGTTAACCATGCACACTCATGCTCTCACCAGATGATGTAACCAACTAAATGGCATATGGAATCAAATAACCTATAACCTGTTACCCCACACAGATCCATCTAAATGTGCAACAAGCATGGGAAGTGATGAAGCCACAAACACCTGAACAACAAACAACAGACTTGTGGGAAAACGGTCGACCCCTGTGAAACTGGCTCAGCATTTTCAGCAGGAAAAATGCAATAAGAATTAAAAAAAAAAAGAAGAAATAATAGATAAACGATAGGAAACTGAATGACGAAAACAATGTGAACATTTATAATTGATATCTTTCCCACAACTTTCAAAATTTGAAGAAACAAGTTCTGAACAGAAAGGAAACCTTTACACTTTGCCTGTCTCCACTCCTCTGTGTTACGTTGGAACAAGTTTGTGAGGCGATCTCTCTCAGAAAGCCATAATCAAGTTGAAACAAAGTCACGCTCTACACTGTGACATATCCAAAGACCAATATCTGACTCTTGTATAAAAATCAATCTGGTTGCCCCAGATTCCAATCCCAAAGCTTGTTTTTTTCTACTTTTTTTTTTTTTTTTTTTTTTTTACTGTGTATACACTGGGAAAAAGCAGCTTTCAGAATGGCCTGTGAATCATGATGAGGATATGAAACAACAGGTTCTGTAGGAGATCACTTTCTTCTCTGATCCACAGCTGCTGCTTGTACATAGCTTGGCTAATATCTATGTTTTAAACAACACAGAACAATAAAGGAACATGATGGAGATGCACATACGCAAGACATGCACAAACACATGCCCTGTACTTACTGAGACTACAACACAACTAAGGCACAAACACACAGTCACACGTTAATCTTCTCATGCACAGTTTGTATAATAACATGAAAAAAAAAAAAGTCACACATCTGCAAATTACCAAGCACAAAATACTCCTAAAACAGTAACCTTGGGGCAAGAATCAACAGAGGATCAAGAATGGGTGGGAGAAAAACAAAACTGGACAATTTGCCGTGCTTCTTGGGACAAAAGAACGTTTAGGATGATGGTACAATTACAAAACAAAATAGGACTACCTTGACATTCAGCTGAAGGAAGCCTATGGACCATATCACCAGTTTTCCACACCAGGTACACTTTTTTCTTGTACACTTTTTTTCAGCCTTGTCCTGTACTCTTTCACACTGGCATCATTCTCATCATACTCATCCACTCTCCTCCAGGTGGATCCAAGTCTTGGTTGTACTGTCACACAGTTCCAGTGTCAACGATACACCTGCTGCTATCAATTTTACTTATGGGGCTTCTGTTTGACTGAAAGCGCATGGGACTCAGCAAGTCAGCCCCTTGCTGGGTAATATAAGTGTAAGTTTCTAAACCAGGTAGTTGACACAATAGGCCCTCTCTCTGGACAGGAGACAGTTGCTACAATCCTCTGTCAAAAAACCATTATGAATCTTTCCAACACTGACCACCTGGACACACACTCTTCAAAGGAATGGATGCATAACAGGAAAAGGGGATGGGAAAAGAAGACTGGATTAACACAGAAACCATGGCATAAAAGATCAGAAAGTCCAAGACATCTTGCTTCTCTCAATGTCACAATAATCAGTGACAATGATGAGGAGGAGGAAGATTTGGAAATCCATGTATGGTCATCCACAGTGGTCTGAGTAAATGACACCGCTATATTCCAAGTTTCATTTCACACTATAACCTAGTATTGGACTATGAAGATACAACTAAATTCATCATTTGTCAGGTAATCTGAGCTATGATTTCACAGACACTCATGGGCTGGAAAACTACCATAGTGAAGTCCCATCTTCACATTTGAGGATACAGTCAGGTGAATAAAAAGTCCACTAATGATTTTTATGGTTTCAGCAGAACAAACAACAGACATCCTTCTTGTTGTGAGGTCAAGGTACCAGCTAATGCACTAGACCAGTTAGTACTGTCGTATTATCTGTATTAGTACATGCTTCATTTCCAGGCAATCACATATGCATACCCATATAAAACACACACACACACACACACACACACACACACACACACGCACGCATGCACTCATGCACACACACACACACACACACACACACAGACACACACGCATGCATGCACACACACACACACACACACACACACACACACATGCATGCACTCATGCACACACACACACACACACACACACACACACACACACACACATGCATGCACTCATGCACATACACACACACGCACACACATGCTGCTTATGCTGCTTTTTCCTGTCCAGCAAACTACTGTGGCAAAGACATGAAACTGCCGGTGTGTAAAACAGTGGCAAGGTGTCCAGCACGTTTCACGGATCTTTCATTAAGTGATTAACTCACATGACCACAGGACAACAGCACAAGCCAGTCCATCAATTTGATATTACACACTCAAACCATTATTCATCATGCAAAACTGATCCATGCCTACAAACCCACCTTCTTCATCTAAAAATTGGAAAACAAAAACAAAGGATATTGTTAAAAGGTCTGGCCATAAAAGGACACCATCTAAAGACATTTCTCAATGTTTACTGGGACAGAGTGTAAACACACTGTTTCAATATTGTGTCAAAATGGAAAAGAATAAGAAAAAAAAAATAACCCCTGAAGAGAGCTGTATAAGAGAAATTATCCGCCTGATGATTTTTCATCATTTTCCTTCATCACCACCACCTCAACTGTAACCAACCTCCCCTTCTTTCTACCCATATCAGGTGGACACACTTAGGTAAAAAATGTGTTTTGTAAATATGTGATGCCAAGCACTGTTTAAAGTCCCTGGGCTTGTTAAAACCAGCTCTCTGATTATGATGTTCAAACTGGGTGATACCATTGCTAAAATCCCTCAAGTTTTATAGGACATATAAAGCCCCTGCCCCTCTTCTCTGTACAAGTGTGGTCTTGACAACAGAAATCAATACATAAAAATAAAAAAAATCAACACTTTCAAAAGGAAAGTCTGTGAAACTTTATTAAGTACGTAATTAACATTCATAGAAGGAAACCCAGAAAGCAAATATTTAATCAGGAGGAAAAAACTCACACAGGCCTTACAAATCATGTAATACACATTTATGTAAAGAAAGTCAGATGCTTCAGAAATTGCTAATTTTAATACTTAAAGAAAGAAAGTCAGCGCTTTATAGATATTATAATCAACATTTATGGAAAGAGAGTCAGAGTATTTAACACTCTGAGACACAAAGTTAGAGAATCTTTAAAAAAAATCATGTAATTAACATTTACAGAAGGAAAGTCACCAAGCTTTCAGGTTTGTTAGTTGTTTATATAAACAGAAAAAAAAAGTAATGGGAAGCAAAGTTCCAAACTGCTCATCTTTTAATATCAGTATCACACAATTATTTGGAAAAGTACCTTGTCATACTCATTCAAAAGATGAACAGACCCATACATGTACACACACACACACACACACATGCACACACGCACACACACACACACATGCACACATGCGCACACACATGCGCGCGCGCACACACACACACACACACACACACACACACACACACACACACACACTCTTGCGCAGACCCCCAATCACACACCCCCCCAACAGCCTGAGCCACATACAGACCTCCGTGTAGTACTCCTGGAAACTGATGGAGTCCAGCCCCGCGGTGGCATAGTCGTTAATGGTCTGCTCCATCTGGCTGGTGATGATGGTGATGTTGGGGATGTTGAAGCTGGCGGCCTTCAAGTTGTCCAGCTCTGTCCTCAGGGGCTGTAGCACATGATCCAAACACTCAGCTCAGCCACAATTCATCATGACACAATCCATCATGGCACACTGCATCATGACACAATCCATCATGACACAGTCCATCATGACACAATCCATCATGACACAAACCATCATCATGACACATTTTCATCATGACACAATCCATCATGACACATTTCATCATGACACACTCCATGACACAATCCATCATGACACAGTCCATCATGACACAGTCCATCATGACACAGTCCATCAGAGCACACTCCATCATAACACACTGCTGATCACTGATAATGATGCTGATCACAGTTCTCTCTGTGTGTACTGGTTTGATCCACCACTGCTGGTCACCATAACTAAGTCTCCTACTGAAAACAATAATTCACTGTAGACAAGGATGATGGGACATGGAGGGCGCGGTGGGGGAGACTGAGGGGCTGGAGATCAAAACTACAGGTCAACATATGACAGCAGAGTATGTAGAGCCACATATTCATTAAAAATATCATTAAACACGGACATGCTAATAATGACAACAAAGCTACGGATTGGTCTTGCAACAGCTTGTATGTTTGTAAAAGTCGATTCTACTAAAAAGAAAAATCAAGATGAAAATGTACATTTCCCAGTTTCTACAAACAATGGTGTTTCTGTTTGTATTTATCAAGAAATTATTTGATCATGTTTTATTCCTCACTAGTATTCAGATTTAAGAAAATAAAAAGAAAGAAAGAAAAAAGAAGTACAGATGATGAAAAGTAAACAAACGAACAAAGGAAGCGCTGAAAGGAATCAAACATCAAGTTCAATCAGCAAAAGGAATCTTGAGCTGTGTCCCAACAAACATCAAGTTCAATCAGGAAGAGCAATCTTGGGCTGTTCTCATCAAACATCAAGATCAATCAGCAAGAGCAATCTTGGGCTGTTCTCATCAAACATCAAGATCAATCAGGAAGAGCAATCTTGGAGTGTTCTCATCAAACATAAAATTCCATCAGGAAGAGGAATCTTGGGCTGTTCCTGACAAACATCAAATTCCATCAGGAAGAGGAATCTTGGGCTGTTCTCATCAAACATCAAATTCCATCAGGAAGAGGAATCTTGGGCTGTTCTCATCGAACATCAAGTTCCATCAGGAAGAGGAATCTTGGGCTGTTCTCATCGAACATCAAGTTCAATCAGGAAGAGCAATCTTGGGCTGTTCTCATCGAACATCAAGTTCAATCAGGAAGAGCAATCTTGGGCTGTTCTCATCAAACATCAAATTCCATCAGGAAGAGGAATCTTGGGCTGTTCTCATCGAACATCAAGTTCCATCAGGAAGAGGAATCTTGGGCTGTTCTCATTACTAGACACTGGTGTTCCTTCATGGTATGCAAAAACGGAAAGGTGATCCATCACACATATAGTCCTACCCCAACAAATCATCTTCATAGGACATGCAGGCTGGACAGGCATTTGGCCCATGCTCGACATAGCTCAGCCAACCTTAGGGGCAGTCAGCCTAAAGACTGGCTGACAGAGACAGAGTACAAACTTGCTTATGTCTAAAACCTCCTCTCACTCCTACTCCTCATCCATCTCTCCTCATCCTTTTCTGCCACTCCTCTCCTCCATCAAACACATACATTTTGGTAGAGATCTCAAAGTTCCGAACTGTGATGGTGCTGAAATTTGCGTGACTGTGTGGGAGGACTTAAATGTTGATGTAATGTTTCTTTTAAACCTTAAGATAAACGAATACAGCAAAAGACAGAGAGAGAAAGAAAGAAAACACAAAAACAAGAGGTAGAAGGTGGTGGGCAGGAAGGGGGAGGAAGGGAGGGGGGGGGGGGGAACAAGGAAAGAGACGGGGATGGGCAGAAGCAGAGATCCCATGCCAAGAGAAAGCGATGCACACAGCACACAGGTACACATCAAGAGGACATAACAAGCAGTACTTACAGTCAGGTCAGAGTACTGTGACAAATTCACCATGTTTTCCAGCTGCAGCAGGCTGTAGATGGGGCGGTTCTTCTGACAGCCACTGAAAAAAAACAGCAGACTACAGGTACCATCTGCACACCTGTGACTTTCATTTAGCATACAATCCTCATCAGTCTAAACTCTCCTTCACTCTAATGATAAAAGCAGCGGGCTTATTTTCATCAAGCTGCCCCCAATATTGATTAATTTGCTCTAAGTCTATGCCATTACATAAATTCCTTCAAATCTGGCCGTATCAAATGTAATCTATTCCAACTGCTGTAACCGCCCATCGTCACTTCAGAATTCTGTTTGTGAAAACCTGTTCCATGAGTGCACATATGTGTGTGTGTGCGTGCGTGCGTGCGTGCATGCGCACGTGCGTGCATGCGTGCATGCGTGCGTGCGTGCGTGCGTGCGTGCGTGTGTGTGCGCGTGCGTGCATACATGTTTACATGTGTTCATGTGTGTGTTGTGTACTTGTATGTGCATCTGCGTGTCTGAGTCTGTGTCTGCGGTGCCTGCATACTGGACAGATGGAGAATGGAATAGATAGTGAGGGGATAAATGGAAGAGTGAATAGACATGAATAAGACCTTGGAAAGTGAGACAGAGATGGGGAAAAGTGGACAGGGAGGAATTTTGGGCACAGGAGAATTTTTTTTTTTTTTTAACGAGAGGCTTTAAGCAGATGATTTAGTTAAGCGCCTAAATTCAATTTCATTTTTATTATTCAATACAGAGGCAACCAGTTTAAAGGTACTGATCCATCAGAAGTTGTTTGCTCATTTCACCTTTCAATTACCATTCTAACTTGTACTGCCCATGTGCCATTATCAGGTAACTATCATTCAGTCAACCATCTGCCACAGCACAGTGTTTAACATCGTGGACTCCCACACAGGAAGTTGTGGGTTTCATTCATTTGTCACATTTTTCTGCTGTTTGACCTATGGGCTACACTGGGATGACTGGGACCACACAGTCAAGTTTCACTCAGTTTATGGATGCATCTCTGACAGTATCAAATTTCCTGACCAACACTGCAAGTGTCTGTATCTTTTGGGCCTGGTTGATGCCGGCACATGCTATGAAAGTAAGTGCAGCGTACAGCCCTGTCACGTAGTGTCAGACAAGAACAGACATCCATAACATCCTCTCTTTATCATCTTCATTCTCATCAGTCAACATCTAAAATAGAAAAAAGACTCAAATTCTGTGTCTCTTCATGCCCTCACATGATAAACTCAGTTTTGATCATCTGTCTATGTACTTGGTTTGTTTTCATTAGTGTCACTGGTATCGGCAAGTTCACAAGGTCTGTCACTGGTATCAGCAAGTTCATGGGGTCTGTCACTGGTATCGGCAAGTTCATAGGGGTCTGTCACTGGTATCAGCAAGTTCATGGGGTCTGTCACTGGTATCGGCAAGTTCATAGGGTCTGTCACTGGTATCGGCAAGTTCATGGGGTCTGTCACTGGTATCGGCAAGTTCACAGGGTCTGTCACTGGTATCGGCAAGTTCATGGGGTCTGTCACTGGTATCGGCAAGTTCATGGGGTCTGTCACTGGTATTGGCAAGTTTATGGGGTCTGTCACTGGTATCGGCAAGTTCATGGGGTCTATCACTGGTATCGGCAAGTTCATGGGGTCTGTCACCGGATGGACATGGCGCCATCCTCCAGAGGGGGGCTTCATTCAGGATGGCTCTGCCACTAAACAATTATCATCGTCAGTAAGGGGCTTAGTAGGTGGTGTCCTGTACATGTTGGATCGGAACAGGCACCGCGGCACAACCAACGTGAGTACTTCCTCTGATGGTTACCCCATGACCACTCAATGCCGATTGTTGTTTCTAGTGGTGTGCCAGTGCCAGAGCTGTGGTGGGACAGACCAGGCTGTGGCCGTGAATGATGAGCTGGAATGAGCGGTGTAGATGCAGTGCCACTGAGGGTGGCTGGAAGATGAGACAGGAAAACAAAATTCCTGTGGTTTAGCCCTGCACTACTTGTCATAGTAACGTCCACTTCATTCCCTTCAGGTTATTTGGGAAGCTCTGTGAGAGCTATCTCACATTATTTTTTTCAATGAATTTGCAGTGGAGGCTGCTGTTTCCACGGGGGCTTTGACTTAACTCTATGAAGTTTTTCAAACAGTGTTTTCAAGTTCATGCCTAGTGTGACTATAAATGACATTGAACAGCAACTCTCTATTCAACATGACTGTAAACAACTCAGCACCTCAAATGCCACTGATAGCTCATAAAGCCATACAGACTTTTACTACTGTGTCTGTGCTCACCTGAAACTTCAGTGGGAGTGGGAGACAGCCCAGAAGCTGGAAGTTGAAGTCGAGCTTATCAACTGATTCCATACTATTCATAAGCAGGTAAATGACCACAATTGTCAGTTATAACATCACTGACACAAGCACATATACACAGGAAACTACATCCACATCTGCATTTACAAACAAAATTTGGTGCCATGCCAACTTTTTTTAGTCCGTCTTTTCTATTCATACAACAGCTTCATTCAAACTTACATTTTTTAACCAAACTTCCAGAAGACATGACATGACTGACATGCACTCACTCTAAAATGTCCACAAGGTTGAGGTTCATTTTCTTCCCATCAAAGAAGGTTTTCTGAAAGTCCACCGCCTGCATCACCGCATCACTGAATGGCTGGACAAAAATACAAAACTTCACATTTTTCTGTTGTTGTTTTCCGAACCTGGGAGTACAAGAAATCATGCACACACACACACACAAAATGAAATAATGAAAAAGACAGAAAATAAAAACCACACAGAGAGAAAAAGTGCACTGGATTCAAAAATCCATGGAAGCCATGAACATGCTGTTATGAGATGATTAGCTGCAGTGACCATATTGATTAGAAATTGACTATAACAATTTAAACAAAGTATAGGTATATATTGAGAAACAGTGGAAGCAATGGTTTCCCCACTCAACTTGACCAAACTCTGTTCATGAAAACTAAAATACATCCCTCCCACACCTACCCATCCCTTCAAAATAGATATAAATTTTGACTACCTTATCATATCCAGTGGGAAAATGAATGTCAAGTTTCAACAAAATAAAACTTTTAGATGCTTAATTTATGGTGATACAAGCCTACATAAACCTCTTGCCATCACACAAACACATCTGGAGACTGTTAGCCTACCTTGAGTTCCTGGGGGTCATGGCGGACAAAGTAGCGACAGAACTCTGTGTAGAGAGGGCCCCCAGAAAGGAAGAGAAGAAGGCACGCAATCATCACCAGCCAGGCCAGTAGAAAGGTGAAGCCCACCCCTCTGAAATGTACACATGCATATGTCCACAAGATCTTCATTGTTCATAGTTCACAGCCCACCTGACTGCAGGACTGAAGCTAGGCAAGTAATGCAAACATACACACACAAATGCACTGGCTTAGGTCGCAAACAGATCTGTCACACCTCAAGATAACCTATAACCTACAATTCTCACTACTGTCAACTTCACAGTTAAACCAAAAATATCTAAGAAAACTGGAGGCTCCAGTAATCCACACTTTCTTACCTCCAAGTTAAAAAAAAATATCAGAAAAAGATACTCTCCAATTACAACAAACATTACAAACGCCATCATCTTGATGTATTCTTTTAAAAGCATTATAAAGGAATCAGCAATCACTGAATCCAAGTTACTTTACCTTCTGCTTGTGTGTACTAATGTAGTATAGTGTAAAACTATGAAACAAATGCTGGAAACAAGTATCAAACAAGTGGTACTATAGCTGAAATGCAAAAATACGAACACAAATTCTTCCAAAAAACACATCACACTTCAATCTTGTTTGGGTATCCGGTAATGCTAAGTGACACCACAAAAAACCAACGACCGTCTGGAAGATATCCTCAATAAGGTCTTATGACTCAAGTCAAAGGCATATTATCGTTAAGTGCATACTGCAGATTATGAAAAACATCATCATGTCAGAACAACAAAGGAGTGACAAATATCTGTCAGGAAGAGATGTAAACAGAAAAAGAAAACCTACAATAAAACTCTGAAAGATGGACGACAGAATGAAGATCGAGCGCTAAATTTGAAAACATGATACACTGAAAACATGTAAGTACTTTAAAGAAGTAACAGAAAGAACTGGAAGACAATCACTTATTTCAAACTCTGTAAAAAAAAAAAAAAAAAAAGACAAGTGAAAGAGAGAAGCTGTGGTAGAATATAAACAGAAAGTGAACTAGCAAGAAGAATGGGAACAGAAGGACACTGCAGACAAAACAAATGCCATTCAACTGAAGGAAGTGTAGACCCCCTCATGGAAACCCGACTGTAGCTACGCCTTGTGGACCCCTAATCCAGGAACAAGACGACGAGCCTAGATGTAGCTGTGTATGAAGATATATACGGATGAGCAGCATGGGAATTAAGTCACTGAAAGGGCAGAAAAGTAACCAACTGACACAGAATCCAGCAAAATTTTAAAAAAAAAAAACAGAAAAGCCAAGAAGCCTACACACATGAAGCAAAAAAAAAACAAAGCCAAACACTTTCTACTCACGCCATCAGGAAGTTGGCGCCAGTGCCGGTGTTGCAGCACTGTGCCCCCAGACCCGGTCGGTCGCTCTCGCACAGTCCAAACAGCACACCCACATAGTACAGCACCACCACCAACAGCAACACACACAGCTCACCCTAGCCCTCCGTACCACCTGCACAACAAGTGTCATGACACAGAATTTCAACGTATGCTGTATCGTCATTATCAGACATAAGACAGCCACAAACAGTCACAATATCACACTCTCTTTCATAAAACACGACAGTATGCATCACTTCTCTACCACTGCCCGGTAACACTCACAGGTGCTGAAACAAAGCGAAGCTAGGCACACAGACGGCTCTCTCCTCTAAGCAGAATTCTGCAGACACTGTATGTTTTCACTACAGGGTGTAATGCTTTTCACTTCAGGATGAGGCCCTGTACCAACTGTGTGTGTGTGTGTGTGTGTGTGTGTGTGTGTGTGTGTGTGTGTGTGTGTGTGTGTGTGTGTGTGTGTGTGTGTGCACATATGTGTGTGTGTTGAAACAACAGAACTCTGCCACATCATTTTTCATAATAATGAACAGAGTGTTCACCTGCACTTGTTTGCCTCCAACACTTTGTTCAATGTCAATACAAAAGTAATGCGCTATATCCATCTCTGGTACACCACAGTTCCAACAGCTGACACTGCACTGATGATAAAGTCGTATCAACACCACCTGTCATGAGCAGTAAATCACCTACTGTTACACCACCATCACAGACTTTTCCTTTGACAGTCCACTGCTACGTACAGTATTATCCAGCCATCTGTTCCAACACTTTACAAATGACATGCATGCACATTTCTGTGAGTATTTATTTCCCTCCTGCCCATCGTTTCTAATCTGGCCTCAAAATCTTTTTGTCTCATTCAAACTTTACTTGTAAAGCACAAGCGGGAATATCAAAAATAAAAATCATCACGCTGGACGTGTGTTCTGAGAGTAGCATTTCACAAATCTAATGTACTTTTGCGTGTGTGTGTATGTGTGAGTGTAACACACATGATACCCTGTTTCTCATTGAGCATTGCTATCTCTCTCAACCAACATCTGCACATTAACACCAACACGTTATTGCACCTGTTACAATAAACATCATCCCACAGCATTGTTTACTTTCTCAACAGCACTATTGTGTATGAACCTCCCCCCCCCCCCCCACCCCCCCTCCTCATAGTGGATGGAGATATATGAGCCCTCCTTCTCTTGCCCCCCCCCCCCCCACACACACACACTACCCTACTCCCCACCCTCACCCTCCCCTTTAATTACAGTTAGTCTCATTTTATTCTTCTACTTATTTGTTATAATTACTATCACTACTATTATTACTATTACCATCCCTTATATATATATATATATATATATATATATATATATATATATATATATATATATATATATATATACATACACACACACATATGTGTGTGTATATATATATATATTTGTTAAAAATAAGATGATAAAAGGAAGTTTCATATATATATAAGAATATCATCTTATTTTTAACAGATGTTGCTCCCCAAGGGGTTGAGCACTTTAAGAATTTTATTAGGCGTTTTAGAAGTATTCTTGATATATATATATATAAATATATATATATATATATATATATATCTCAAACTCCCCCCCCTCTTAGCATTATTATCAATCACCTTAACCACAACAGTCACATATACCACACCACCCCACTAAACTAACCACACAACTCCATCGCCTCATTCATCCCCTCCCTTCACGCAACCCCCCCCCCCCCCTCCTTTTCTTCTCCCATAATCCCCTCTATCATTTCCTTCTGTCAGCCATTCTTCACAGCACACCACATGGACATCAGATAAGTCTCTCTTCGTTCTTTGTTTGTACTGTCCTAAATGTTAAATGTGATCTATCTTTTTTTTTTTTTTGCATGAAGAAGACCCAAGAGGTCGAAATGCATCGTGTCTTGTCCTGTACTTTGTTTGTCAACGTCCTTGGTGGCAACTAACCCCCACTCTTTCTAAAAATTGTACTTTTAATAGTTAAAAAAAAAAGACATACAAGTAACATTTTCATTTTAAAATCATTTTGAGGTTGTTGCTCTTTTTTAATTTTCATTTTCATGCTCACTAAAGTATACGAAAACAAGTAAGTGTGTATAAAACAAACAACCTTTTATTCACTGATCAGAAATGTCTGCATGCAATTAAATATAACTTGTATGTTAGCACAGTACAGACAAGTTGTTGTTCAGGTGTATTGTTAAAAAAAAAGAAAAGAAAAAAGGAAATGCTTGGAAATACTAAATGTGAATGACTGCTGATGAAAAAAAAAAAAATAAATAAGTAGAATAGTTACAAAAATCTTCCACTTCACTGCTCCTGTGTACTCCAATGAAAAAACCCACTGCCACCCTCCACACACAACCAAGTGTGCAATGTGTAGCTTGTTTGTTGTATTTGTTATCTTCTTCAAACAGTGTGCATTTACACCCATGTTTACTGTGGTCGTCGCCCATTTATTGCCTGTCAAAGTAGGATAAGAGCTCTGAAATGTCACGGAGTGTCTTTCCCCTGTAGGTTTTCCTTATTCTTTTTTTCTTTTTTTTTTCTTCAACATAACAGGTACAAAAGCGAATATTTTGTACAAGTGCCTAAGTGACTCACAGGTATGCGCTATACTTTTCGATGTCCAGTTGTTTGAGTTCATATCTGAGCGTATCCTCATTGATGATCCAGCTGGTAGGAACAGATAACACACACACACACACACACACACACACACACACACACACACACACACACACACACACACACACACACACACACAAGGTGAGACATGAAATCAAACGACTGAACCAATGTCAAGTCAAACTGACTGTATACTACTTAGTTTTCATGTGGATCAAAGGTACTTTCAGACCGATTTAAACCTGGTGACTTGCTGAACGCCACTCCACCAAGCCACAAAGCTTGCTTCCGTTCCCACAGGTGCCAATTAGTAATCCTAGAGGGAGGGGATGGCAGGGACAGGGCTAAGGAAGACTCCTCCCTTCTGAGATCATGGCGCTGGGTAAAGATAGTCCACTGACACAGCACCATTTCATTATGGGGCAACAGTCCTGCAGACACTACACACGATACTGTATCACACTAGTACCTTAGGGTCTGTACCATCCATGCTGTTTTCTCTTTTCTTCATTATTCCCCCTCCCCCCTTTATTTCATTCTTTTTTTTTTTTTTTTGGCTTTTTTTAAACCAGTGAAACACTGAAGAAAACAGTAATTTTGTGCTGACATCTGAAATAAGTAAAAATCACTAAAATGTTGTTACAATAGGCAGCTGCTCGTATCTTTGGTGATGTTAAATAACGCCAAGCTACCAAAGTTTTGAAAAAGCAAATCGAGAATAGTGTGGTGAGAGACTGGCATCTACGATCCTCTGAGAAGCGAGTTCATATGCATGCCTTGAGGGTCAAAACGATTTAATCTCTAGTTGTGAATATGTGCATGTCTGTGTGTATCTGAACATGTGGAGATGTGTGCATGTGCATATTTGTGAGTGGATGTGTACATCTGCATGGTCATGGGTGTGTCCGAGTATCTGATTGTGTGTGTATAAGTGGGGATATGGGGAAAGGAGAGGAGGGCCACATGTATATATGCATGATGTATAAATGTTTACATGGCTGTGAATGTATATGTGTTTTCATATACATATGCACCTATGAACATACATACTTTACAAACAAAACATTTTCTCCATTGTCTGTCATTCTGTCTCTCTTTCTGTCTCTGTATGCATCTATGAATATGCATATGATGATCCTGTCTGTGTGTCTCACTCTGTCTCTCTGTCTGTGTCTGTCTGTCTCTGTCTCTCTGTCTGTCTGTCTGTCTGTCTGTCTGTCTCTCTCTCTGCACACATTCACATTTTTCCAGTTTTCAATCCTCACTTACCACAGAATCCTTCACTTCTGATCGGAATTGTGCGATTCCGTTTTCAATGCTGATTTCCACTTCGTCGACAGAATCAGTGGCACCTACATCGAACAAATCACAGAGCACACTGAGGCTGATACCACTGACAAAGCACAGAAGAGCTGCATGTGACCTGGAAGTAAGGCTATCTGCACAGAGGCTGTGTAGCAGCAAGGAAGAAGAGGGGCAAGCAGGGAGAGAATCTAAAGCCTGGATCAAGAATCTTAGACAGCCAGGATAATCACTAGTTAAACTAGGGATTATGTACATTTTCTAATGTCGGTGTACATAGAAACAAAAGCTCTCCGAGAATTTCAGAATTCAGGTACACTTCATGAAATTTCATACTTTTCACATGCAGGGGGATTATTGACCCTTTGATATGGATCAATGATAGTCAGAACATGCACATGACTCATCATTCATGGCTCCCATTTTCCTCTTACAACCTTCCCAATCAAAGAGTTTCGCAATTAAGACCCACTCCATCTAAAGACTTATTTTTCAGGATTTTTTTTTTTTTTTTTTTTTACTTCATCAGTATTACATTTACCTCCCCAATTAAGATCCCCTCTAACTACCCCATATTTAAGAATTTCTAAAGATCCCTGCTGAAAGATTTGCTGTGTTAGATGCATAATAATCATCACAGATATTGTCAATGATGCTGATGGGAAATATCGAAAAAAATCAGATGCAGAAACATAATTCCAACAGAACACTTCACCTTGTACGGACTTCGTTTGGAAGCAGACTGTCCAGTGAAGCCAGTTTTTGCACAAATGAATCACCATGAAGTACAGGAAATCAATATCTTTACAGAAATCGATAACGGTATGAGCAGATACACAGATACAGGTACGAGTAGCTACACACACAGATGAACAGATCATGAAGATGAAAACTCACGGTCAATTCCATCGTTGACACTCTGTGTTGTGGTGTTCTTTGTGTTGTCAATGTTTCTTCCGCCTGTTGAACATGACAATCAAAAAAAAATTTCAGTTTTAAAACTAACCACAGCCAAAGAGTCATTCAAGTCATGCAGTTTCCTGAGTAGAGCACCAGGTAAACAAGGTATGATATTCCAAATTTCAGACTCACAATCATGCAAAATATACTCAAGCATGCTTATGCACACAAACATTTGTATAAGCACAAGTGGGAACACTCACTGGAAGAACAAGATGAACCACCTCTCTGATGTACTTCTCCAAGTTGACAGAACTGGCCAAATGCTGTGCCTCTTTACTCAGGTCATTCAACTGTCAACACACAAAAACATACCTTACAATACAACATAAGCATGGGCAAAAAAAGTCTCTGAGAGTATGCGCACATGTGCACACACACAAACAAGGTAGACACAGACACTTTCATGCATGCATGCAT
>JADBJO010000117.1:1005000-1015000 GCA_016801955.1 Conus betulinus
GATCGATGAGAATGAGGATGATTATGATGATGCTACGGATTTCCATTTCGGTCTGAGACTACATGACAGGGCTGTACTCTACGCTTCTTTTCATAATATATCCCGGCGTCAACCAGGCCCGAGAGATACAGACACCTGCAGTGTTGGTCAGGAAATTTGAGCAACACTCTCAGAAACGCATCCATTAAGTGGATGAAACTCGACTGTGTGGTCCCAGTCTTCCCAACTGAGTCCGCAGCAAACTCAACTCTGGGTAGGAGCCGGTCGGGGCAGAAAAACCCACATGACTTCTGATGGGATTCGAACCCACGACCTCCCAGCCGGGAGTCCCGCGACGCTAACCACTTCGCCACGGCGGCTGGTTGCTTAGTTGCTTAGCAAAGTTTGTGACATACATCAAATGTGTCTCCCACAACATTTCACAAGTCTCTTTGTTACTATAAAGAGATTCAAAAAAAAAAAGAAAGAAAGAAAACAAAAAAAAGAATGCACCACAGACAAACATGTAAAGAACTAAAAGAATGCCACGGATGAGAAGCCCAAACCTGCCAGGTGATAAATTATGCCCCACAGAAAGTCCAACTGCCAGGTCGGACACCCATAAATCCCTTTGTGTGGCACACCCCACAGCCAACAACCAGCCCAAAGATCCCAATCATGCAACTCACACAGAAACCCTGGAAGTTTAGTACATCAACCTAACCAAACAATGAATCCCACCACAGCCATCTCTTGGTCACACTCATGAATCCTCTCTGTGGAACAGAACCACTTACTAGACACACAGGATCCGTTTCCCTTTCTTTTTTTTTTGCTCACCACAACGAAACAAGGCAGAGGACATCAAAAGCAGTAAACACCGAGAACAGAAACTGAAGTGATTGGCAGGGGTAGAAGATGAGGGTAAACATATCCCATGAGTTTTGGAAATTCTCTTGAGGTTACTCAGAAGGAACGGTGAACAAATTCTCACTTTTCACGTCAGTGATGATCACTCCCTTTGCATTCCTGAAGTTTGAGAGTATGGTTGTTTCAACCTCCTGAAACAGAGAAAAGGAATATGTGGAAAATAGGTAACCACATGTCTAAAAAAACAAATATGTATGCATTCATTTCCGTATCTACATTCACATTCAACAAACGAAATAGCGTAGACACACATGTGTATTAATGTGTGTGTATATGTGTGTGTGTGTGTGTGTGTGTGTGTGTGTGTGTTCTTCAATTTAATGTTGAAAGTGATTTAGACAATAGTGAGTGTGTGGGTGAATGAGAATAGGTGGATGTGTCTGTAACAAGGTTTACAGAAAAAAAAAGTTATTAAAAATGTATCCCTTTTGCCCTACGAATTGTCATGTACCCCACCTGGATCCTAATTATATAAACGAATAGATAAACTAGGAACAATGGACAATTGAGTTACCAAATCAATAAATTAACAATTTTACAAATAAATACTCAGTGAACTATGCAATAAACCTTTACATACAGATTGAAGAACAGAATAATTGTTAAGTATGCTAGATAAAGACAAAGGAGTCGATCCATCAGTGAAACCATCAATACCCAATTTCTTAAAAATGTCTTTTGTTTTTGAACAACGTGTCAATATATATGATTGACACTTAAGGATTCACCGCACATACATCTGACATTGTTACAATATTTTGTTTTGATTGAATTTAAACGAAGTCTATGAATAAGACTCTCAATCTCTCCTAGATGAGCAGATAAAACGCTTGGATGGTCTGTTTTTGTTGTCTCCGTCATGTTGATTAAAACAATTACGACTATACTGTATGTCTGTATTTAACAATAAGATTTTAGCGTTTTCATGAGATTTTCTCTATTAATGATTGAATAGCATTCTGTTAAATCTAATGGAACATTAACGGACACAGCATCATTACTATTTTTGGGCTGCTTGTTTTGCAGCTCGATCTACTCTTTCTTTTTCCATTTTCCGCAGTGAGAAGGCACCCAGCAAAAAGTCACAGTAATTCCTTTGATTGAAAGAAGGTGTATTAAATGATTTATTTCAATTATCATATCTTGGCGTATGCGTGAATTGGGCGACTTTATCGAAAGAAGAGCTGCTTTCGAATCCGCACATATTAAAAGTTGACTGTTGTTAATGGGAAAAGTTAGTATGAAATCCAAGGATTTCAATATAGCAAATAGTTCTGCACTGTATATAGATAAGTTGTTACCAAGACAAAATAACTTTTGAATGTGTAAACTAGGGATTACGAAGGCTGCTCCTGAATTTGAATTATCAGCAGCACTGAACCATCCGTATATATTTTTAAATGATTATTGTAATTATTTTCTAAATGAGAGCATACGTGAGTTTTTAAAAGATTAGGCGAGTCATTTTTTGATAAATCTGTGTATTCTGTATCAAAAGATTGCTGTTGATTGTTCCCATTTTGGCACACTGGAGAAAACGTTGGATTTTTAGCAATGTTATTTTGATCTATATTAGTTTCACTCAGAAGATCGCACGAATAAGCACAGATAGATTTTGTTGAGAGTATGTTTTGAGCACGCTTTCCAAAGTCCTTTTTTTTCGAATCTAAGCATACCTCTTGAGAACAAAAATTTTTTCGTGACAAACTTTTCAAAACAAACTTTGAAGCAGAAGCTTTTCGGAAGTCTGTGAGTGGTAAGACACCTACCTCATTGTATGTCCCTAAAAATTTGATGTATGTGTGGGGACTCCAAGGGCAATTTTATAACCTTTGCAATCAACACTTTGAAGTTTATTTAAAGATGCTGAGGTGCATTAAAGAAAACTTCTTGAGCATAGCAAAGTCTTGAACGAATTAAAGCATTTGCTAAGATGGTTAATGTTTTAGAATCTTGAGCCCAGGATTGTTTATTTATAATTTTAAGGAAGTTTAAGCTTTTCCTTGCTTTGTTTAGAATGTAATCAATGTGAGCATTCCACGTAAGTTTGCTACTTACTATGACTCCTAGAAATTTAACGTTTTTAACATAGTTTAAAATCATACCATCCAATGTAAATTTTGGTAGCTTTTCTGGATCATAACCAGAGTTTGAAGAGCATCATGTGAGTTTTTTTCTGTTGAAAGGGAAAGCCCATTTTCATGTGTAAGAATTTGTTTATTTTATTGAGCTCATGCTGGTATTTGATTTTGATGTAATTCAGAGATCGTAGAGAAGTAGTATGGCGTTTCATAGTTACTTTAACCCATAAACATATGTCGTCAGCAAACTGAGCTAATTCTGTATCTTTTGAGAGACCTTTTGGTAGATCATAAATCAGAATGTTGAATAACATTGGTGAAATTACAGAACCTTGGGGTAGACCCATCTGTAAAGGCCTAGGGATTGAATAAGTATTTCCTATTCGTGTTTGAATAGACCGGCAATGAAGAAACTCTTGAATATAATTAAACATATTACCACTAATACCAATATTCTTAATTTTATACAGCAAACGCTTGTGCCATACATGTTCGTAGGCCTTTCGAATGTCAAAAAATGTGGCTAATATGTTCTTGCGACGTGCAAAATGATGTTTTTACCTGGGTAGAAAGTTTAACCAAGTGTTCAATTGTGGATCTACCTGTTTGAAATCCAGCTTGATTGATAGGAATTATGTTATGTTTATTGCAATGGTGAACTAATCTTTTTAATATAATTTTTTTCCATTAATTTACATGTGTTTGATGTTAAAGCAATGGGGCGATAACTACTTATATCTTTCATAGGTTTTTCCCTTCTTTGAATTGGAACAACAATAGATTGTTTCCAAATCATAGGCATTGTTCCCTTTTCCCAACATTTCTGAAAAAACGAGAGGAGAAAATGTATTACATTTTGTGGAAGATGATTAAAGGATTTCATTAGATATGCCATCTAAACCCACTGATGTCTTACTGTTTAAATTACTTAAACATTCTTTAACTTCTTGAATTGTTATTGGGGTATTTAGGTAATGATCTTCAATTGGATTTGGTTTATTATAATGTCTTTATTTTCTTCGTTTTCTCGATAATTTTTATTTTCAGTGGATAGATTTTCTTTGCTGCTATTTTTAGCAAACAAGTCAGCAAATGCCTCAGCTTTATCAAAATTAGATGGAAATTCACAATTGGTAAGATGAACAGGACAAGTTGGTAGATTAATTCCACTTTTCATTGTTTTTAATTTTGTCCAAACTTTTTGAATATCTTTAAAGTTTGATACATTATTTTTCACAAAAAGATGACCAATATTGTCGTTTTTTCTCGAGCATTTATTCTGTTTTGTAGATTCTTTACTCTTTTTTTTTCTCTCCAAATTCTTTATGACCTTTTCTTTTGGATCTTTTTCACGTTTATATTCTTTCGATTTCGCAATTTTTCAATTTTCTCATCTTTTGCACGTTGACAAGTGTTGTTCCACCAGATATTACCCAGATGTTTTTTTAGATTTTACAGATTTTACTGTTGGGATGGATTCACGAGCAGCTGAATGTATGGTCTTTTGAAATCTGTCATATAGTGTATCAACATCTTGAATATTAATGGTATCTATATCAATGTTGAATGAACTTAATAAGACAGAAAACTTGTTCCAATTTGCAAATTTGTAACAATATTTTGGAACTTTGTCATATGTTGCATCATTTGTTTTACACTGCATGTTTTCTAATGTAATAATAATTGGAAAATGGTCACTATTTAATGAATCATCAAGGGTTTGCCAGTCACAAAACACTGCTAAATCAGGAGATATCAGTGACAAGTCAATGGCGCTAGGGTTGTGTTTTGGATTGTCTGGGATGCGAGTAATACAACCATTGTTTTAAAAGATAAAGAGATGAATCCACGATATTTTCTATAAAGCGATTGTTCGTTACTTTTTGACACCCCTTTTCCCAGAAAGGTGAATGGGCATTAAAATCCCCAATGATAAGATATTTATTAGAATTGTCTGACTGGAGTAATCGTAACCATTCCGTATTAATATCATTGGGTCCTTGTGGTAAATAAACAGATATAATTGTTAATACACTTGAATTTGTTTGTACCCTGGCTGCACAGGCATGCAACCCAGCAATATCTGATGGAATTGGACTTGCACATAGCGTATACTTCTCATCCTCATGTACATATATAGCTACATTAACTTTTTCATTTTCATCGACGTTTTGGATAATAGGTGGAAATAATAGTTTGGTAACTTAGGTAGTTTGTCCTTCCGAATATTTAGTGATTGCAAAGCTAATATGTTATATTTTTTTCTTCAGCTAACTGCTGTATAAGTTGATCCTTACCAGTTAGAATGGATCGACAGTTCCACTGAAAAACTTTAAAATCTTTGTCCAACATTCAATTTTCAAACAGGAAGAAATAGTAATAAAACAAAACAAAAAACAAAACAAAAAAAAAAAAAAAATAACCACAAAAAAGTTTTTAAAAAATTGAGATTCCCTGCACAGTGAGTTTAAAGGCTACAAAAAAACGAAGATCAGCCTGAAAATCTGCACAAAGAGGAATAAGTCAGACACACACAAGGCTTAATGTTTCTCAGCACAAAAGTCAATGACTAGGGTTTTATAACGTAGACAGCAAGAAAAAGATCACATCTACACTTCTAGGAGTGGTGAGTTAATAGTTCATGAGAACGTGGAATCTGTTGGACCATGGACCACTGGACCACCGGTGTCCTCCCTCAGGGTAAGGATGGAAGCTCCTAGGTGTTGTAGGAGGGGACGTCTCGACGACTTTCGTGGCTGTTTCCAAAACAGGCCTCTGATATGACGCCCAATGTTGACTGCAAGGATCCTGGCTCCTTCACTTGAAGGGTGAATCCCATCAGTGAGGTTCCATTTGTTGGGAGAGAGATTCGCATGGCTGATGAGGGAGACATCTTTCACATTGTTCAGTTTCATTCCAAGTAGGGCATTGAAAAAATCCACCTTGATGTTCAGTTGTAAATCTTCAACTGGGGCCACCTTGCTGACGATGATCTTGCTCACAGGATGTTCCTTTTTTACGTTCGTGATGATGGTCTCCACAAACTGATCTGAGCATGCTCAGGGGATGTTTTCTTTAAATCGTTCACTCCGCAGTGAACGACGACGACAGCATCAAAAGGTCGTTCGTGTTTCGATATTGCGTCTTCAAGGGACGTTCTGATGTCCTTCGTCGTGTATGTTTTTTTGCGGCAGTTCACAGAAAATCCATATGATTTTCCAAGACGGTTCTTTTCAACTTTGTTAAGAATGGAGTCATTCAAAAAGAGCACCCTTGGATGGACTGTACTTTCGTTCTTTGGTAATCCAGAATGGTTTTGACGTAGGTTGTTTCTGACGTCAGAGTTTGATTTTGCGTCATCTTTTGCGTTCTTATGCTTGATTTTATGCCTGTCTTCTACTGTTTGATTCTGGGCCGTTCTGTTTTCGCTAGCCCTATTTATTATTTTGTTTTTGATCGTCGAATTATTCGGTATTAATTGTCTAGAAGCTTGGGGAGAGTCGGAACGAGCAACCTCTGCATAGGAGCGGGTAGGCGGATTGTCCGTTTGTGTTCCGACGCTTGTACTCTTGACCTTCGTTTTTGCACAATCAATCAATGATCCAATATTTTTTTTTGCTTTTCAATTTTTTCTTCAAGGAAAACTATTTTTTCACATAGAAAAGCTAACATACTGTCTGTGGAGGAAAGACTCACTTCTTTTCTGATGACACTGTCGGTCTCTTCGTGCTTCAACAGGGATTTGTTAAACGGTCTCCGCTGGCACTTTTCTTCGATGATCTTACCAGTTGTATCCTTTCCTTTAGGGTGACCACACACTCCATTCGATAAAATGGAAAGAGAACTACCCACATGTCTAATTTTTGTCATTTTTGATCTTGTTTCTGCTGACACGATTATAAAACGTGTCAGTGTATGTGTGCTGGTGAGCATGTGTGTGTGTGTGTGTGTGTGTGTGTGTGTGTGTGTGTGTGTGCACGCACACACGAGATGGTGTATGTATGTATTAGTGCATGCATGCATGTGTGTGAATGACTGCATGAGTGTGCATGCAAGCTTACTTGCGTGTGTGTGTGTGTGTGTGTGTGTGTGTGTGTGTGTGTGTGTGTGTGTGTGTGTGTGTGTGTGTGTGTGTGTGTGTATGGGAAAGAGAAGAGAGGAGAGGAGAGAGAGAGAGAGAGAGAGAAGAGAGAGAGAGAGAGAGAGCGAGAGAGAGTGAGAAAGAGAGAAGTGTGTGCAAAATATGTATGTGTATGTGTCAGTGTCTGTGTGTGTGAACATATGCGTGCATGCGTGTGTGTGTGTGTGTGTGTGTGTGTGTGTGTGTGTGTGTGTGTGTGTGTGTGTGTGTGTGTGTGTACATGAGTGCATGTAACTGTATACATGGATGGATAGCAAGCATCAGTTTGTATGGGTATGTAAGAATATGTGTGCAACTTTGCATGTGTGTGCCACTATTTGCATGTCAGCATGTGTGACCAAGATGCATAATAAACCTATACGAATCTGGAGTCTGCTTATGTAACAGCACAAAGGTTACAGTGTTGTAATCTGCTGCCTTGAAATTGTATTATCTACTGCCATGAGATTTGTAGCCCAGCACGCACACATACACTCTCGCGCACGCGCGCGCGCGCGCGCACACACACACACACACACACACACACACACACACACACACACACACACACACATCTACATGCTAAAGTAAGCATGTTGCTGGACATATATATACTTACACTGACTGTGGTATTGGCAAAGCCATCAATATGATCCAATGTAGTGGTCAGTTTCCCCACAGGCCCCTTGTTGTTCTCATTACGTAATTTCTCATAATTAATTCATTGGACAGAAAGGCACAGATGACACCAGCACTGGAAGGCACAGAAAATTCCATACTGACAATTCATCAGTAACATCATTAATACTTCCATACACACACAGAGACTAACATACAGACAGAGAGAGGCAGAGATGGAAAGACAGAGATATTCTTATGATTATTCATAAGTTTAAATACTTATCACACAGAACATGTGCTGTTTCTTGCTTTTGTGTGTTGGAGAATGAGAATAACAGGGGATTAGTAATCATATGTATGCATTAAAAACAAATTTTAGTAAAGACCATATAAAATGAAAAACAAAATAGAAAATGTTATAGAAAACTACATTATATGTAGAAAGATTCTTTTTTACTGCTTTGAAAAATTACAGCCTTTCTCTTCTCTCTCTCTCTCTCTCTTCATGGCCTGTGTAAGCAGTCTGTCCATCTCTCTCTCTCTCCCTTTCCTTCTTTCTAAGGTTACAAACACTGATTTTTGTGTGCTTCTTTTGTATTTTTGAAGGGAAAGAGTAATGATTCTAGGAGAAAAAAAAAAATCACTCCCTACATTTCTCATCTGATCTCTTCTCTTTCGTTAATTTGTACCTATAACTGATTAAGATTAAAATGAACAGATTTTATTAACACAAAGGTTTGAGGGTTTGTTTCTTGGTGTGTTTTTTTTTCATTAATAATAATAATAATAAGGAAAATTTCTACAGCGCCCATCCTAACAACATAGGCTACAGGACGCTTTACATGTTTTAAAAATTCAACTTAAAAATAAAATAAAATAAATAAGCAGAAACACACACATACATACACACACTCACAATTCTGCGTTCACGAGTCATAAACATACACACATACACACACACAGCACACTGGCGCACGCACACACATACACGCACACACACACATGCACACACACACACACACACACACACACACACACACACACACACATACACACACACACACACACACACACACACGCACACACACACACACACTGGAACATAATGTTGCATACATAAACACACTATATGACCCGGTGAACAACTCATTTGTACACGAGCATTAAAGTGACAAGCTAAACCTTTTCCATTTACAAATTAACACAAAGGTGACAGGTCATGATCGGCGTCATGGCTGTTGATCATTACTTGCATGTGGTGCCCTAGAGTCACTTTATTTTAATGGTTTAAGGTAGCACATTTATCCTGGTGTTCGCACTGAATTTACACACTTTTGCCAGTAGCAGAGTTTTCCTCTCTATAGTTTGTTTAGGTTTGCCAAAGTTTGCTTTCTGTTTCAATATATCGGCTAATTTAGATAGATATATATGTATATATAAGAAAATGTGAAAAAAAATGCTGTAAGTGTACATGTTTCACCAATATGTTATATCTCTATTTTGTACATGCTGGTAAAATTTAAGCTAAATGATAAATTGAACACATTGTTGGGCCAGCAGTGGCATATAATATTGTTTATTTTGTGTTGAAAAGTCGCAAAAGAGTTTTTAGAACGAAATCAAACTTATTCGAAAAAAATAGTTAAGTTATAAACAGCAAAACTGCTGCTCCCAGCAACCTATTTTCAACAGATACTCAAACCTTGGTGGTGTGACTGGATTCAATGGACAGGCCAGATAGACCAGTTTGTTTACAACATGAAAACTTCTTGGTGATCTCAGAAAGATAACATTAAAAACAATGCCACTCACAGGAGTGTTAGAACTTCCAAACAATTCACCATCACATATAGCCTCAGGTACCAGGCACTAATCTGATCGAGGATAAGAGAGAAGGTAGTTTCATGTCAATGATCGATTTAACCAGAACGAGTAGAACCTGACAAATCCAAACAATCAATCAACTGATAACAGATAAACCAAGGAAACTTGGGGGAAGGAAAATATGGGGGGGGGGGGGGTGGGGGGGGGGGGAGGGGGGGGGGGGGGGGGGGGGTGAAGGAAAGAGAGAAGAAGAGGAGAGAGAGAGGGAGTGTTTTAAGATAAAGAGGGGGAAGTGCAAACATCTATGCATGCACACAAATGTGTGCTCTTACCTCCACTGCCTCCACACACTTCCGCTCCCCTTTCTCTCCCTCCCTCTCCTTCTTTTCACCCATAAAAGAGACACACACACACACACACACACACACACACACACGCACACACA
>JADBJO010000117.1:1020000-1027500 GCA_016801955.1 Conus betulinus
TTTTAATTTCATTGGGGGGGGGGGGGGGGGGGGGGGTGTCTACAGTTACATGCATCCCCACTGACAGTACCCGTGTTCTTCCCTCATTCCAGCCTCCCCTCTGACAGTACCCACGTTCTTCCCTCATTCCAGCCTCCCCACTGACAGTACCCACGTTCTTCCCTCATTCCAGCCTCCCCACTGACAGTACCCACGTTCTTCCCTCATTCCAGCCTCCCCACTGACAGTACCCGTGTTCTTTCCTCATTCCAGCCTCCCCACTGACAGTACCCACGTTCTTCCCTCATTCCAGCCTCCACACTGACAGTACCCGTGTTGTTCTTCCCTCATTCCAGCCTCCCCACTGACAGTACCCACCTTCTTTCCTCATTCCAGCCTCCACACTGACAGTACCCGTGTTCTTCTCTCATTCCAGCCTCCCCGCTGACAGTACCCATGTTCTTTCCTCATTCCAGCCTCCCCGCTGACAGTACCCGTGTTCTTCCCTCATTCCAGCCTCCACACTGACAGTACCCGTGTTCTTCCCTCATTCCAGCCTCCCCACTGACAGTACCCATGTTCTTTCCTCATTCCAGCCTCCCCACTGTCAGTACCCATGTTCTTCCCTCATTCCAGCCTACCAATGCCCAGCCACTGCAGACTGTCTTGCATCTTGCTCCTCCACAGTGTGCCACTCTCTTCACTTAATGACAGTCCCCATGAATTGGCCAACAACGTTATTTTGGCACAAAATCGACACAATTATGGATGTAGAGAGGAAACTGAAACTGTGACAACCATGACAGCAGGGGAATAAACAACCAAACAATTTCAGACTTTTAAAAAATAACAATCCATTATGATGATGATGATGACGAAGATGATGTCACATGACAAGCCTGTATACTATGCAGCCTTTCTCACTCAAATCCATGAGAGAACCGGCTCAAGCGAGAACAGACGTCTGCAGTAGTGGTTTGGAAATTTCATCATCACCATCCGAGACGCACAAACCGAAAGAAACTTGCCGATATGTTCGAATGGGACATGAACTCACAACCACCCTGCAGGCAATCCTAACCACTGCATCCAATTCTGACATTTCAAAAACGAGGAAAAGAGACTGGCAAGCAGATAAAAAAACAGAAAGGATAAGATCAAAGACAGAATTACTGGGTCGCTACACAAAGGTACAGACAAATTTTGAAGTTTATTTGTTCTTTGTCTGGCGACCCAGTTATTCTGTTGGTTTTTTTTTTTTTGTTTTGTTTTTTTAATCAATTTCTGTCTGCCGTCATCCCGACTCTGACAGCTACAGAGAGGATAGCGAGGAAGGCTGAGAGGCTGGCAAGGAAGAAACTCAAAAGAAAGATGGCAATCAAAAGCAACAATAAACTATAGTGTTCTATTAGGCACAAGTAAAGTCCGCCTGTGCATGATGTTATTCATATTTTGTACCATGGCAAACAGCTGACCTACACTATCTCGGAGTTCATAGAAACAGAAATCTGCTGCTACAAGAAAGTTGCGCTCGCACACACACACATACACACACACACACACACGCACATACACACACGCACACACATCCTTCAGACCAATGCACAGACACAGCAAAGCCATTTTCTTGATAAAAGTAATGTAAAATTGCTTTTTTTTTTTTTTTTTTTTTTTTAACCCCCTTTATCATTTTCTTGTTCCACATGCACGCACGCATGCACACGCGTGCACACACACACACACACGCACGCGCACACACACACACACACACACACACACACACACCCTCTCACAGCAGGTAACTGGCATGTCACCAGCGTCAGCCTGGTGCTGTTGGTTTTATTTCTTTCTTCTGTTGGTTGTCAACGGACTAGGAATGTGGGATCTGTTGGCCACACTCTCCGTGTACATAAGTGCTTTTGTTGGCCGCTCTGTTGCTTTGTGTTGGAGTTCAAAGCTGGCAGTTAGGGAAGTGAATATGTGTACTGTAACCTCCTTGCTTCCTTTCAGTTTTCTTTACTGAGGGAACAATACATCAAAATCTATGTGAAATGAATAAACAAGCACGTGTGCGTGCATGCTTGCATGCGTGCGTGCGTGTGTGTGTGTGTGTGTGTGTCACTGTGTGTGTGTGTGTGTGTGTGTGTGTGTGTGTGTGTGTGTGTGTGACTCTGTGTGTGTGTGTGTGTGTGTTAATGGGCGCATGTGTATGTGACAGACCTTGTAGCAGCAGATTTCTTGCATATACAGATCCATTCTTTCCAGAGAGCGTGTGCCACTTAATCAGTTAATTAATGCCTGCTTCCTTTCAGTTTTCCATTGTTGAAGCAATCATTCATCAAAATCTGTGTGTGAATCAGTAAGTGAGTGTGAGTGAATGAGCAAGCAAGTGAGTGAGTGAGTGAGTGTGTGTGTGTGTGTGTGTGTGTGTGTGTGTGTGTGTGTGTGTGTGTGTGTGTGTGTGTGTGTGTGTTTGTGCTTGTATGTTACGAGTAAAGGCGAGTGAGGTGTGCAGAGAGAGAGAGAGAGAGAGCGAGAGAGAGACACAGAGAGAGAGAGAGAGTGTGTGTGTGTGTGTGTGTGTGTGTTACAAGTAAGGGCGAGTGAGGTGTGCAAGAGTATGTAAGACAGATAGAGAGAGAGAGAGGAGAGAGAGAGAATGGGTGCATGTGTGTGTGTCTGTGTCTGTGTGTATCTGTGCGTGAGTACGTGCATGTATGCATGCATGCATGCATGTGTGCGTGTGTGCGTGTGTCACACACACCTCTCTCTCAGGAATGGAAGGAACAACAGCCTGCTCCGTCAGATAATGATCCCATCCATGGCTTCATCAACTGTCCTTTCAAGCTCCATAACACTATTAGTGCCCCACGCTCTGTTATTTCCCTGGCAGCCTCTTTGCCCAGGCCAACAGACCCATACTGGCAATGGGCTTTGAACCCATGCTATTGCTGCCAAAAACGTTGCACTAAATTTTCCGTGACATTTGTCATTGTTGCCAAACTATTTGGTCTGAATGGTGGGAAGCTGGAGAGCCGTGTGTGTTTTCCTGTTATTATTAGAAGTGCTGTGTGCTCTAACCAGTACTGTGCACTGAAAGTTCAACTGCATTATTTCTTGCTGCTGTGTAATGTTGCGTTGATGCATTGTGTTTTATAGCTGCTCTGTGCACCGTCTTACTGTATAGTGTTACACTATTTTAAAATTGTGTTGCAATGTTCTGTACATGTTTTGCATGTGTGATGTACCATGTCTAGCCTAACTGTCCTCTTGTATTGTGATCTCTTTTGTGCTGCACAGCGCTGCCTCTATTGTTCTGCACAGTGTTGCATTGATTGGCATCTGGCAATTCTATAACTGACCTAAATTTCTATTGGATATAGGAGACACCATTTCACCTACTTGGTCGTTCAGAAACAAGAGACACCACCATTTCACCTACTTGGTCGCTCAGAAACAAGAGACACCATTTCACCTACTTGGTCATTCAGAAACAAGAGACACCATTCCACCTACTTGGTCGTTCAGAAACAAGAGACACCCATTCCACCTACTTGGTCGTTCAGAAACAAAGTATCAGATCCCCACTTCTCTAAGGGCGAGCAATTTGATGGAATAGACCATCTCCTCACTGTTTTACCTTGGTTCTCTTCAAAGGGCAATGGGTACCCACTGATACCTGGGTGGACAGGGGCGGTGTTTTCAAACTCTAGCATGAGGTTTGTAACTATGCTCGATCATGACTAATTTCTGTGATTTCAAAACTTGCAAAAAAAAAAGTCTATAGAAACACTCAGCTTGCTCTGAACTGTCAATCCCAAATGATCAATGTACTGGCATTTCACAGTTTTCCTGTGTGAAGATGCTAGAAGAGCAAGAGATACATCTGCTTCTTCATTTGTCAGTTACAACACCAGTGGAAAAAGAAAAGGGGATTATCAAAATACTGATATGAAATAAGCCAAAATGATAATGATAAATCAATAAATTGAAACAGAATTTTCAAAAAATTATCCAAAATGAAAGAAAAAAATGCAAAAAAGTGTGATGATTTAGATAAAAAGACAAGGAAATACCTACTGGTCAGCATGATCTCAGTATCACACTATGGGATATTTTTCTCTCTGATTCTTCCATTAGTTCTCTAAAAACGTAATGATACTGAGCACTTTGGCTGGTTTATGAAAGCCATCTCAAGGTCTTGATATTCAATTTTACATGAACTAAAATGCACTGCACTTACAAAAAAGACAAAAACAAAGCGACAGTAGAAAAGAAAGAGAATGAGAAAGGAAAACAGACTGGTTACTTTGAACATCAAAGCATACAAAACAAACTGGCCGTTTTCACAAGACAGAATTTCTACAGAGTAACTAAATCATGCCAAGTACCATACAACATGGTGACATGGTGACAGATGGGTGTTATAGCCACATGGTCAGAGTATTGACGACCATCACCTGTCCCTGGATCCCACAGCCACCAGATGGATTACATGGGTGGTCAGTTGTTTCTGAACTTCAAGGTGAACATGATGGATTATATGGGTGGTCAGTTGTTTCTGAACTTCAAGGTGAACATGATGCATTATATGGGTGGTCAGTTGTTTCTGAACTTCAAGGTGAACATGATGCATTATATGGGTGATCATTGTTTCTGAACTTCAAGGTGATCATGACAGATTATATGGGTGGTCAATTGTTTCTGAACTTCAAGGCAAACATATGGCACACTGATGTGTTCCCTTCATGTGTGTGCACATGCTGACTATCAAACACATGCTAGAACAGATCCTGTGAGCAACATTACAGCAAAGACCCTTTCCCTGCATGATTCAAACTGTGCGGTCTGAGTTCAACCGGTTTATGGACACATAACTGTACCCACCATTACACTGCCCAAAACAGCACTGAAAACTGTTAGGAACAGCACTGAAAACTGTTAGGTCAAAGTTCAACTGGTTTATAGAAACATACCTGTACCAAACACACACACTGCCCAAAAGGGCACTGAAAACTGATCAGAGCTTCAACAGGTGTGTGGAAACATGAACTGCACCTGCCTGCACTGCCCTAAATGGCACACAGCTGCCTGAATAGCATGGTCTGAAAAAAGAATGCTTTCACATCCACTAAGTAAAAATCTCGTTGTTGGTTTAAGCAAACATCATAAGAGTTGCAGTTGTTAAATGCGTATGAAAAAAGATTAACAGAGCTTCAGGCTGTTTTTTCTTTTTCCCAGTCACTATGGGACACATGCCCCCTGGCAACGTTAAATGAGGGGACAAATGCTGAGTGCTGAGCAAACATACTTGTTCTATCTCCTGAAATTATTGACATTTTAAAAATGTGTTTCAACAATCACCGTTGTTCAATATTTTTTGAGACAGACGGAATAAGCATGTTTGCTCAGCACTCAATATTTGGAATTTATGTTAAGTTCTCAACACACACACACACACACACACTCCACACAAAAACTCAATTCTTTGCTGATATGGGATGGAGACAGAATAACCTGTTCCACGCTACAGTCAGAGGACCTGTGATAAAGGAGTGTCAGAACCGCACATCCGATATGTGCAAACCCCACACAGGGTTTCCACACACTTGCAGGGTCACAGTGACCGCATCCTTGTTTGCACTGCTCACTCCTGGGCTTCCCTCCCACGCTGGAGTTTCACAACCTCTTGCTGCACCTGTGGACACTGTCACTCCTCTGCAGCACTGCCAGTAAAGCAAATACAATCATGGGAAAGGTCACTGTAGTGACAAAGCAAATTTATGAAGTACTGATCTCAATATGTGTGTCTGAACAAGACAGACAGACACATGGAAGCAGTGTGACAGCCACAATGGCTACGTGTCTCCAAGTTCCAGGTTTCTGTATCACATAGTCTGAATGTTTCATTCTCCTTCCCACAATCACTCCCGAGTCTTTTGATGTGATTACACTGCCTTTTTGTATTGAACACTACTGGATCATCCAATTTCCTCTCCTTTCTTTTTTATTGTCTGATTCTCTCTGTCTTTACTTTCTTCTTCAGTTACTAATATCAAAGCACCACTGACAGGCTGGGAGAGTATTTTTCTTCATCAATAATAGCTGAAGGACCTCATGCATGAAGATTTGTTGTCACAGCCCAATCAAAATCTTTTTTTTTTCCATTCCAAGTGCTAGTATCCAAGCCGCAGTTCAGATTTATGGGGGGGGGGGGGGGGGGGGGGGGGGGAAACCATGCTGAAACTGAAAGCTCTTGAACTTGCAACATCTCCACCTGGAGCTGTAAATAATCAAAGGTAACCCCGTGCCCCCTTCCCTCTCCCTTTTCCAACTGACCCACATGCATGATAAGTTTTCTTCCATTTTCAATATGAGATCCCCCAAATCAAAACACTCCCCTTGAGGGGCTCATCAATATTCAAAATGTTCGTCTTTGTACTAGGATTCACCTCCCAATACAGACTACCTCCATGGGTTCCACCCTGGCATGTGTGTCTTCATCTATAAACTATTTTACCTCCCAACAAAGACTCCCCCACACGTTAACTTTTTCATCACCAGTTATTCAAGGCTGCTGAAAACCAGCCATGCAGCAGCAGAACAACTACTGAGAAGTGCTAGATTTACCAGGGTGTGATTTATTATTTATTAGCAATCCTTTGAACTCCAACTTAAAGATAATATGTCACACTTATTCCACATGCTCTTCAACAAGAGAGGAAGCTTACAAAGAAAAATATACACACACTCACACACACAAAAACTGGATCAAACTAGATCACAGCTTGCTGGTAGTGCTAAGTGGCAACCATGGTGTTCTAATGGCACTAGCTGTTGAGGTCTCTGTGGCCATGAAAGGGTTACAGATTTTTTTTTTTTTTTCAAAATGTAGACTAGACCTAAAGACAGACTTGCTCCCAATACAGGTCCAATTGTTGAGGATTACCTTTACTGACAGGTTCCATTGTAACGCTACTGGACGTTTTTCTGCATCACCAGGATCCTGACCCAACTGCCTCATCACTAACACATGACGTCAAAGATACTTCTGTGAACTTGGAACTGACCATGTAATATTGTGTGCACTTGAAACTCACAATAGCTAAGAGGGCACTAAGCAGCACAAGCACAGAATGAGTGCTTCCTTGATGTGTGTGTGTGTGTGTGTGTGTGTGTGTGTGTGTGTGTGTGTGTGTAGTGTGAGTGTGTGTAGTGTGAGAGTGTGTGTGTGCGTGTGCGTTTGTGTGTTTGTATGTGTATGTATCCATCTCGCTGCGTGCATATGTGTGCGAGTTTCTCTCCCTCTCTCTCTGCCACCTCCCTCTCTCTCTGTCTCTCTGTGTCAATGTCTCCTTGTCCATCTTTGTCTGGTTGTTGTCTGTCACACACACACACACACACATACACACACACACACACACACACACACAGCCACACCCCTTCCTCATTCACTCATACTCGACACTTGACACCTATCTGTCACTTTTACCCACAAAGTCCACTGTCTATCAGCATCAC
>JADBJO010000117.1:1040000-1042500 GCA_016801955.1 Conus betulinus
TCTTCTCAGAAATATTTTTCGGGGATGGAATGTGATTCGCTTCTTCTACTGGGTCTTACTTCACACCCTGATTCCGTGTTGACGGCCTTTCCTTTCCAAACCAGGATCCAACAGTAGTATGATGACGCTATTGTTCACGTCAGCACTCACATCGTTGGCTACCTACAGCCAGTGCACAGCTCATTCACGTACCAATCCAAGTCAAAGTATCGAGTAGCACTTATTGACACACACATGTGTGTATTTTTCTTCACATGGCCAAAGATGCAGCTTTCTCGAGCAATTCCTTCCTGCTTAATATTTTCTTTTTAATAGTTGGTGTAAACGGACTAAATAAGAATAACGACAAGAAGGTAAGATAGTTAAGAGGTAATTCTGTAAACAAAGATGCTCAACCGATTCTGTAGCGCTCTCTCTCTCTCTCTCTCTCTCTCTCTCTCTCTCTCTCTCAGATTGTTTCATTTTCTTCTTCTTCTACTCTCTCTCTCTCTCTCTCTCTCTCTCTCTCTCTCTCTCTCTCTCTCTCTCTCACACACACACACACATGAACACACACACACACACACACACACACACACACACACACACACACACACACACACACACACACACAGAATCTTTCTAAATAACGAAAAATCATAAAGAAAGAAAAAACAAACGTAGGAAAAAATGGAAGCATCTGCATATAAATAGACTGGGGGACCGGGGGGGGGGGGGGGGGGGGTTATACTGTTACAAAAAAAAAGCACAAAGCACACTCAAGAAACATGCAAACTGACAGAAACAAACAAACAAACAACAACAACAAAAACCCGAGTGTGATATCAATGCAATTCAACAGGCTCCACAAACCACCTGACGTATCCTGCAGTCTCGGATGCTTCTTTTCTTTTCTTTTCTTTTTTTTTTTAACCCTCCTGCTGATAAAGCCGTGCAATGCAATCAATATCGCATCTCGGATGACCCTTAAACCTCTCCACATATGTGCTGACACTGTCTACCTTGCCACGCCCTGCGCTCTCTAATCCCCACTCTTGTTTCACTCCGAGTACCCAAAGGTATGGATCTTCCGGTTGTCATGGCTACCGGACCTGGTTGTCATCTCCGCCATGTGCACGACTGACCAACGCGCTAATCAACTTGCTGCGGGGCCCAAAAGACTGCCAGTAATTTACTTCACGTACATCTTATGATGGCCTCGTCTGGCAATGTCAATATTAACGTCGTCTGCAGCGGAGGCCTACATCTGTCACGCTGGGAGAAATCGCCATGGTGACTGCCTGCTTGGGTGTGAACATGTGACTACCTCTCAGATTGCAATCATGAGCCGCGAAAGTATTGTCAGAGCATCACAACGGCCGACCAGAAAAAAAAAAAAAAAAAAACCACATATATAGGTCACAAAATTATAATTCAAAACAGACACTTGAGACGATAGCTGGCTTCGCTTTAGTTTCATGAAGAAACTGTTTTCATGAGTCGAAGTAAGCAGATTAGATTTTTTTTTTTCTTGTGTGTGTGTGTGTGTGTGTGTGTGTGTGTGTGTGTGTGTGTGTGTGTGGTTATTAATTTTATCAATGTTTACAACTTTTTTTTTGTTTGTTCTTTGCATTCAGTGCACTTAGAGCTTAATTTCAATACGACCCAATGACCCACGCTTCTCTTTCCCTCTTCCAACTCCAATGTCAACATTGACAGGAACGTAAGAGGAATGGAAGAGGTTCGAGTACAAATACTGTGTGAACTAAGTCTCTCTCTCTCTCTCTCTCTCTCTCTCTCTCTCTCTCTCTCTCTCTCTCTTGGCGTTACTGTGAATACGCAAGCGAGACTTTTTTTTTTTTTTTTAAACAGCTCAAAAACAGACAAAACCAGACACCCATGTCCCGTCACGATCCAGCCAACACGACACGTGCCTCATCACCCATAGATCCATCCATCCATCACCCCTAGTGATGGGCAGTAGGACTAGTCGTCTCCTCTCCTCCCCTCCCCCCCCTCCACCCCCCCCCACCCCCGGTCTAAATTTAGTCCGGCATGAAGTCAGGGGTTTGGCATCTGACCCAGCCCCACAGACCGACAGAAGCCGGCCCGTGCTGCTGACAAAGACAACCCACTCCGCAGGCGACTCGAAGGGACAGGTACGCTGGTGGGGAGGGTCACTCAATCCCCGTAATTACCCAGTGAGGCCAGTGCTCCCATCCAGCCCAAAGGTCTGCCAGCACCAGGCTTCCTCCTCCACGACCACGCCATGCTGACGTCAGAGGTTAAACGGGAGATGGTTTTCTTCTGATCGGCTTGCTTTGATCTTGACACGTACGCTTAAAGATGATACCATCTAGTTAAGCTGAGCAAGTAGCAATTGTCACTGTTGTTCGCTCGTCTTGGGTTTTCGTTCTAATCTTTCGAACTTTCCAACACTGAATTCGGACAAAATATGCAGAACAATTGACTGACAATTTTTTTTTAACAAAATAAACATGATGATTCTGCATAAGTAAAC
>JADBJO010000117.1:1047500-1057500 GCA_016801955.1 Conus betulinus
CTTATGGTGTTATTTTCAAAAATTCTTCCTCCTCAGTTAATCTATATTAAAGTCTACATGATCCAAGGCAAAAAAAACTGTATGGACTGTAAACAAATCATTTACAGTCCCAAAGTCTGGATGCATACTATTCCAGAGTTCACTCAATTTGTCTTTGAAAATACAGTTTACTTCTCTGAAATACTAAGGCTGAATTAGTTTCAAATATGCCTATCTTTGTGTTAACTGAGAATTTGTGCTATGTAGAAACTAGAACTTAATGGATCTTTCCTTCTTAAATTCACTAAATATGTGATCTATGACAGGACAGAAAAACTGTATGCTACTAAGTGACTTCCATGTGAGATACCAGTCGACTGTCAAAAGTATGGACCTCCCAATTCCTGGTGTGCACAACCGTGGGCACTTAACACTAACCTCTGGCCAATGCTAAGGGCACTGGTCAGAGTGGCAGGGCCATCAGCCAGGCTAAGTGCTTGTATCACTGAGGCAAGACTGTCCTGATGGAAACAAAGCTTCTTCTTTGTTCTTTCTAATATCAAATTCTTTAAATAGAGAGTGCTACGCCACAAGTAAGAAAAACATTTTTAAAATCAAGCTTTGCAATCGACATGGGACCAGTGATCAATATCACATCAGATTTTGAAACAGGAATGACTGAAACAGTTTTGGAAGTAATAGGCTTAAAATTTCGTAAAAGCTGATTAAAATTGTGCGGGCAGCCCATGAGAAGCAATACGCCTATAAACCATTAAATCTAAAAATTGTGTGAGCAACCTGTCAGACTAGACAAGACAGTCCGTCCATGCACATATGTGATCTGATGCAGCTGTCACACTGACCCATGTGAATAGACAATGGGCTACCTTTTCTTCTTCAACTCCAGTCCTTCACATTAAAACTGTTCTCAGTTCATCAAGTTAATCAACTAAATAATATTACATGTAAAGTTTACTTCAGGTAAGCAATGATTTCAGGATGTAAAATCGAATATCAGTATGGCTGTCATAGCATCAACATCCATCTGCCTAAGGTGAATCAATACATCCAAACAAAGGTATGTACAGCACAGTGAGTTTATATAGACAGATTAATAGAGATAGATGTGTGTGTGTGTGTGTGTGTGTGTGTGTGTGTGTGTGTGTGTGTGTGTGTGTGTGTGTGTGCACGTATATCACTATATGTCTAGTTCACACCCTGTGACAGCTAGTGGAAAATGACTATCACTCTGGTCACTGCTCACACTGAAAGTTCCAACAAATAACTACAGCAGCCGTGCGCTGCTCCGAGAGTAACTGCGAGAGGGCACACACCAAGTCATCATTCATTGTATACTCACTCTCAGCCACGTCTGCTCTGTAAGCTGGTTAGGCTGAATAATGCCCAAGAATGATTTGACCATATCGAAGAACGGTCTCATTCCTTTCTCCATCGTCGTTGACGAGTCGCCGCCTGAAAGTCCGTCAGAACTGGAAATCCCTGACGAATTGCTGGGGTTCGCCTGAGCAAAACTCATGTGGCACAACAACAAAACAAAAGAACAGCACCAAACAGAAGCCTGAGAAGGCACGAAACGGCCTCTTGTTTTAGTCAATGTTTCAGTCATGGTTTCTTCTTTCCCGTTCCAATCACTGAAACTTGTATTGTTTCACCACCGTCTTGTACTATCCGTAAAAAATGGAGGCCAGCCTGACGTTGAACTGCATTCGTCTGGGATGTAACCGGGCCTGATTTGTTTACAGTGGGCTAGCGCCTGTCAAAGGGGCACCCATCCCTAAAGCTGTGTCACTCTTTCGCTCCGGAGTTCCGTCACTTTCCGGGCCGAGCCGTGACGTCAGCCCCGCGTGCCAGCCTGGCGAGCCAACGAGCCGCTCACGCTCGGTTTGATTGTTGTGGCCGAATGGCTTAAGACTAACACGGAGGGTGTGTGTGTGTGTGTGTGTGTGTGTGTGTGTGTGGCTGGTGGTACGGATTTTCTAGTTTAAATCTAGTTTAAATCTGTGAGGAGATGATGGAAATTACACTTCTTCACCAGCACACTGAAACACACACACACACGTGTACACACAAGCACGCACGCACGCACGCACGTTCTCTCTCTCTCTCTCTCTCTCTCTCTCTCTCTCTCTCTCTCTCTCTCTCTCTCTCTCTCTCTCTCTCTCTCTCAAGTTTTAGACTGTACGGAAACGAATCATATGCCTGTAACATTGTTACTTCCTTTTCCAAAAGAAAACAGTATAGAAATTCTGCCTAAAGATAAGAATGTGTTCATCGAAAAATTCGTTTGGAATCCTGATTGTATTCAACAGTTTAATGATGTAGCAAATAGTGAACGTACACATATGATGTTAGACGATGCTATTCAGTCTGTTGATATTGACATCAATGTAGCTCTGGAAAAATTTAATACATGTGTGAAAGAGATGGCTGCGTGCATGAAAAAAAAAAGAGTATGTGTGAGTGGGAGAAAGAGACACCAAGACTGGTATGATACGGAATGTCGAAATAAAAGGAAAGAGATGCGAAAATTGTTAAAGAAATTGCGTCGTTCTTTAAAAGTAAAGACATCACGTCGTTCTCAGCAAGAAAGCAATAGATATGCTTTCTGTCTGGCCAGAAGGGAATATAAGAATCTATTATTCTTTAAGAAGAAAATGCATAATCGTATAGTGATGAAAAATTGATATCTCTATAAACAGTCAAAAAGATTTCTGGGAAACTATCCACCAAATTAGTCCAAAAAAGAAAAATGTAGAAACCAGATTACGGTAGATGATTGGTTTAAACATTTTAAAACGTTACTGGAAAAAGTTGATGTTGCTCATCCGGAAAATGAGGAATTAGATAATGTTTAGATGACGATGATGATGATTCCTTTAATAATAGACCAATTTCTGAAGATGAAGTTGTTCTTGCATTAAGAAAACTTAAACCCAAAAAAGCTGCGGGACCCGACGGTATTATTAGCGAAATATTAAAAAGTGCGAGTGCAATGGTTGTCCCTTTCTTTGTGAAATTTTCAATGTTCTTTTTAAGAAAGGTTTCTACCCGGATGGTTGGACTGAATCGATTATTTTGCCCCTTTATAAGAAAGGAAATGCCAATAATCCGGGAAATTATCGTGGTATAAGTTTGTGTGATACAAGTAGTAAAGTATATGGTATAATTATTAACCGTCGCTTACAGGACTGGGTAACAGAAAATAAAATTACTGGAGAATATCAGGCTGGGTTTAAAGCTGGTTACTCTACTATTGACCATTTATTTACACTGCTGGCATGCGTTCAAAAAACAATTTTGTAATAATCGAAAACTTTATGTTGCCTTTATCGATTTTGGAGAAATGTTTTGATACTATTAATAGAAACTTACTATGGCCTGTTTGCTGAAAAATGGAATCAGAGGAAAACTTTTTCGTTGTATTAAAAGTATGTACACCAGTGTGAAGGCTCGTATTAGATGTGGTGCTACCTTTACTAACCAGTTATCTTGCTCGTCTGGAGTGAAGCAAGGAGATATATGCAGTCCAATTCTTTTCTCGTTATTTATAAATGAACTGGCTATAGAGGTAATCAATAACGGCAGACATGGTGTCAATTTTCTGTCCGATTCGCTTGAATTGTTTATCCTTTTATTGGCTGATGATGTTGTTCTTCTTTCCGAGACTATTATTGGTCTGCAAACACAGTTAAATAGTTTACAGAGAGCATCCTCTTCACTTTGTCTAAAGGTGAATATGATAAGAGTAATATTGTTGTTTTCAGAAAAGGTGGTTATCTGGGTGTGAGAGAGAGATGGATATATGATGGCAATAACATGCCTGTAGTTAATGCATATAAATATCTAGGAATTATTTTTCAACAAGATTAGTTTTTTACTGTGGCATGTAGGGATATTGCTAGCAAGGCAAAAAGGGCACTTTTGAGTATAATGCAGAGATTGCGTCAGTGCAATAATTATTCTGTTGATGTTTTTCTAAAACTTTTTGATGCTCAGATACAGCCAATAATGCAATATGGTTCTGAAATATGGGGGATGGAAAAAGCTACACAGTACTGTGAAAAGATCCACTTGTTTGCCCTTAAGAAATTTTTGTCTGTTGATATGCGAACACCAAATGATCTTGTGTATAATGAATTAGGCAGATTCCAATAACTATTAACTCTATTGTTCGATGTATTTCCTACTGGTTAAAGTTAGTACAGATGGATGAACACAGGCTACCAAAGAAAGCGTATTTAATGCTGCTGCATTTAGACCAGAAAGGCAAAAGGAACTGGGTAACAAATGTAAGATTATATCTGTTTCAGAATGGTTTTGGGTATGTATGGTTAAACCAAGGTGTTGGAGATGCAAATGAATTTTTTAGTTTGTTTAAGCAGCGGCTTATCGTAGATGGCAAAACTGGCAAGACCATGTGGAAAATAGTGAGCGGTATTCAATGTATAGAAGATTTTGCGATTACATGCACTGTATTCCAAAATATTTACAATTAGATATGGAGAGACACTTAAAACATATAATGTCATTGTTTCGTTTTGGTGCATCAGACCTTGCTGTTCATTACTATAGATACAGGAATCCTACACTAATGATCTATTGTGTCCATTTTGTAAGGATACCGAAGAAAACGAAGTTCATTTTGTCTTATGCTGTCCATTATACGATAAATTAAGAAAAGAATTGATCGCTCCAAAATATTACAGAATAGCAAATGCTTTTCATCTAAATCTATTGTTATCCTCCGTTAATGCAAAAACTGTGAAAAACCTCTGCATTTACCTGTACAAAGCTTTTAAAGCAAGAGAGTTTGCAATTTCCTAAATTGATTTATAAGTAAGAGTGTAGATAATGAAATGTATAGTTGGTATTTATGTCTTGTTTCTTTCTGCCGAAACTTTGAAGCTCTTGTTTTCTGTAAACACACACCCTTTCTAAGGGGGCGTGGCCCTATTGAAATAAAATGTCGTGTGTGTGTGTGTGTGTGTGTGTGTGTGTGTGTGTGTGTGTGTGGGTGTGTGTGTGTGTGTGTGTGTGTGTGTGTGTGGTGTGTGTGTGTTGCTTATTCTACCATTAACCATTACTGTTCTTGTTATCATCAGCATTACATGTATGACAGTGTTTGAGTGACAGTCTCCTTAGTTCCTGGAGGGACATGGGCCAAATGAAGAAAAAAAAGTCTGTGACCTTGGTAACGAAGATGATCAATCAATCAATCAATCAATCAATCCATCAATCAATCAATCAACCAGCCAGTCAGTCAATCAATCAATCAAGCAAGCAAGCAAGCAAGCAACCAATCAATCTCTCTCTCTCTCTCTCTCTCTCTCTCTCTCTCTCTCTCTTTCTCTGTCTGTCTGTCTGTCTGTCTGTCTCTCTCTCTCTCTCTGTTTCTCCTGTCTCTCTGTTTCGCCTCTCTGTCTCTGTCTCTCTGTCCCCTCTCTCTCTCTCTCTCTCCCTCTCTCTCTCTCTCTCTCTCTCTCTCTCTTTCTCTTATAATACTGTGACGTACTTCTCTCACATGCTATTCCGATGTAGTGTTTCACCTGAGGTAAGAGTATGAATTGTGTTTCAAGATATGATTGCGTAGACCTGTTTTACAATGGGTCTCTATTCTTTATTGGGTGTCATGCTACCATGCTTCATATCCTTTCTCCTTCTCCCCCCCCTCCGCCATTTCGTTTCTCAAAAATTTGCTTTCTATGTGCAATTGTGTCCTCATTTCGTGAACTTCATTGTAGTTTACATATACAAAGATTTGTCATAGTACTGATTTCCTGTTCTCAGGGATCTGAATGTTCACACACACACACACACACACACACACACACACACACACACACACACACACACACACACACACAGGCGCACGCGCGCGCACGAACACGCGCACGAACACGTGCACGCGCACGCGCACGCTAGTGCCCGCACACACACACTGGTTTCCCCATTGATAAAATACTCCCTCCTTCTTTCTCTCCCCTCACTCCCCCCCCCTCTCTCTCTCTCTCTCTCTCTCTCTCTCTCTCTCTCTCTCCTCTCTCTCTCAGAATATGTTCCTTGTAAGCTTTTATGCATTTCCATGTCTGTTCCGCGCATCTCTGCTCACGTCAAATCAGAACAAGCACACTATGAAAAAAAACCTGCGCTTATATCTCTATAAAGTTTTTAGCAGACGCTTAATTTTGGCGTGCATTCTTAAAAAACAAACGAACAAACAAAACTTCTTCAACTGTACAAACTACTTCACTGACTTCTTGGAAAAAAAAATCAACCTTTTGGCATCTGCTATATGTTTGATTTTGTTCAACTGTGCTTTGTTCCTTATCGTATACTGTTCTTAGGTTCATCCCTCTTCAAATGGGACTACGGCCTTTAATGAATACATTCCGTTTTCGTTCCGCCACCCCCCCCCCTCTCTCTCTCTCTCTCTCTCTCTCTCTCTGTCAGAGGACTTGTTGTTCTGTCATGAAACGGCGACTAGTATTCACGATCAGATGTTGGGAAATACGTGCTATCTATTTTGGTCGAAGAACTGCGATTGCGCTCTCTCTCTCTCTCTCTCTCTCTCTCTCTCTCTCTGTCAGAGGACTGTTTTTCTGTCACTGAAACGGCGACTAGTCTTCACTATCAGATGTTGGGAATACGTGCTATCTATTTTGGTCCAAGAACTGCGATTGCTCTCTCTCTCTCTCTCTCCTCTCTCTCTCTCTCTCTCTCGCGGTCTCCCTCCCTCCCTCCCCCACACTCTCCCACGCTCTCTTCCTCTAATCATATATTGCCTTATTCATTCTGAGTTGTTATGTATTCATTCTTGTATATGTGTTGATATGCAATTCTGTGCGATGCCTTCTTTCATACATTTAGATACCTTTCCTTCGTTTGAGGGCTGGATGAAAAAGCCACTGATTTTGTGCTTATTCCTTTCTCTCAAGAAACAGCAATTCGCTCTCTCTCTCTCTCTCTCTCTCTCTCTCTCTCTCTCTCTCTCTCTCTCTCTCTCTCTCTCTCTCTCTCTCTCTCAGTGTGTGTGGGATGAGGCAGGGGGGTGAGGGGTGGTGGTGGTGGCGGTGTCAGCATTATCCAAACCATGCACAGAAAACAGAAAGCTGGCAAGGACACAACATAGGATTGATGTTAGAGCTAAATCAAACAGACGCGTGCTTTTATCCATGACGGTGCACGCGGTGGACACCACTGGGGGTCTGCTGACCATCCTTTGCACCGCAGTAAGCAGATGCCATGAGTCTTTTCAGATGCCAGAATGTTAAGACAGCATCTGCTGCTTGGCCTGCTCAAGCTGTCCCTGACAGTGCCTATGACGAGAGCAACCACAGAAACGACTGAACAAAGGCTTAGTTTAGTCCCCCTCAGTCTAGGTGTCAATGACTGGCGCTCCGGGGGGGACAGAAAAAGAAACACTAGCTACCGTTAACGTTGACTCAAATATCGCATGCTGCCCCATGCGTTTCAATAGGAAACAGATAATGTTAAGCTGCAGCAGATGGCGCCCGCACCTGTGTCTAGAGTAGGTGTACAATAAGGCACGGGGGAAAAGAGTGGGGGGGGGGAGAGAGAGGAGGGGGGGGGGGGGGGGGAGAGGGGGGAGGGAGGGGGGAGAGAAGGGAATGGGGAGAGGAGGGGAAGGGATATTTGGGGTGCAAAAACCACCCCCCCACCTCCCCCAGCCCCCCCCCCCCCCGCCCCCCTTTTTTTTTTTTTAAAGTGGGATACATTTACATATGAAATTTAGAGAAAAGACGCCGTGTTAGCTTCCAGGAGAGGCCTCCAGTGCCCTCTAACATATTTACATATCTTTTTGCGTCTTGAGAGGGAGGTTGGGGGGGAGGGGGTTCTTCACATACCCCTCCCCCTATCTCCGACCCTCCCCCCCCCCCCCCCCCCCCCCCCCCCCCCCCCCGCCCCGGCCCCTAGCTCCTAAAGGGGCGTTGGCCCTAGACCTCACCGTGACTTAGACGGACCCCTGAGACATCCTTTCCTTCCGCCATCAGACTTAGTATTTGAATTGCCCCTGTGTGAATATTGCTGTTCTTTTTCAATTACCTGTTTGTCTTTTTCAACTTTCATATCAAGAACTATCTTCTTTCTGTTTCAATCCACATCTTTTCTTCCTCGTTCCTCCTTACCTCCCCTCCCCTCGCACCCCTCCCCCTCCCCCTTCGTTCAAGTTCTGAATCATCTTCCGCCCCCACCACCTCCGCCTTCCGCACCTCCAACCCCAACCCCACCCTACCCGGCCTGAAAATCTTCTTACGCCACTATGCGTGTTTCTGCCTCTATTCTGAATCACTGTGTGAGTTAGCTCTCACCGTATAACAAATTAACACAATTAGTCTGCACGCTATACGTCATTTTGTATTTTGTTGTCAGTCTGAAACAGTCACTGTTATAGACCCGTTGCAGTATATCTGTCAGTCAAATTGATCTGTTAAAGAAGCAGAGAAAGCTTTAGGCCTTTACTGTGGTCTCCAGCTTTCCAAAAGTCAAAACGAGTACACCCGTATTCTTTAGTCCAGCAATAAATGTAACAGACCCCTGGAACTCATCATAAAGCTTTAACAATCGTTCACTGGGTTACATACTTTTGACTAGTAAGCTGGATTCCGTGTCGACAGACAGGAAGGTAAGGTAACCTAACCAAATGTGTAATAAGCTTACATTAAGTGCCGACTGCTGTTCTTCGTGGACTATTTTTGTTGAAATAAGTTATTTGTGATTGTCAAAATCTTCTCCAATGATGGAGAGTCAGTGTAATCTAATGGTGATAAGACAGCACGCAGAGAAGAGGATAAATGGATATGTTTATTCGTTCATCTGTTCTTTGGTTTGTTGGTAAAAAAAAAAATAAAATAAATAGATAGATAAACAGATAAACAAATAAGCAAAACTCTGCTCGGTGTACTGTTGTGTCGCTGGTTCACTGGCTGCACCCGATTCTTTCTATAGTGGGACCAGCTGGCTGTCAGTCAGTTATATATATTTTTTAAAAAAAAAGCTTATATTAATCTGACCGATCGATCAATTGTATCGCAGGGAGCTGCGCTTGCTGTTTGGTTGGTAACTTATTCAGTTGTTTCAGTCACTTCAGAGGCTCGTGACTAGTCGGTTATTCAGATGGCTTTCGTTTCGTTTCGTTCGTTTCGTTTCTTTCTTTCTTTCTTTCTTTCTTTCTTTCTTCTTCTTCTTCTTCTTCTTAAGCGTTTAATTTAGTTACTCATCAGTCAGTCAAGCAGGGGTTAATTGGTTAGAATTTTTTTATTGTTGGTTTCACAGTCATTAGCTTAGTTGTAAATGTTACACGATGGACCCTTTTTTTTTTTTTTTAAAATCAAATGCATACGTCATGGACATGCTGAGTAAAAGTCGTTTTCATGTTTATGAATTGAGTAGCTTTGGTAAGACAGTAACAAACAAGCAACAACCAAAAAGACATTTTGAAATTCATTATATGCTGATATTGCATTTGTCAACTATGAAAAAATGGGAAGCCAAACGCATTAAATGGTCATTATTTTCTTTCTTTCTCTTTTGCCCCCCCCCCCCCCCCCCCCACCCACCCCCCTCTGTTTTCTTTTTTTTTTTTATTTGTTTGTTTGTACAATCATTTAACCCCGGTACAAAACACGCCCAGTCTACAATCCATTGTAGCATGCCAGTTCATGTTCATTCAAGTTTGTTCGCTGTGTCGGGGACAAGAAACGAAAGTAATAAGCGGGGAGGTAGAAGGTCAGGTCAGGTCGATTGATAGCCCTCGTGCAGTGGTTAGCTGCGTTCAAAAGGAAGCCCGCGCTGAAAAACATATGACGGTAAATCCCATTTAATTAGACTTGTAATCTTAAAGATGTTTCATATCTTGTGAACGACAAGAAGAAAGAAACGAACTGTCTGCACGCATTTTCAGCAGCTGCTTCGGTTCTGTATCAGCAACGGATCGGCTGTTCACGCTGACGGCCAAGCTAAACCACATCGCTGTATTCCA
>JADBJO010000117.1:1062500-1065000 GCA_016801955.1 Conus betulinus
GACTTCAGAGTTTGTGGAGGAAGCCAGCAGACTGCTTGTGTTACTGCGTCTATCCAGAGACGTGAAAGATTTCCTCTACGTCTATGTTCTATCTTAGTTGTTACACAAGAAGTTGTGAAGTTGTATGCAACATTGCCGTCTGAGGTGTTTGGCCATTTTGCTTCACTGTGAATACCCATCCTGACTGACCGTTAGTGATTGACCCGCCAATGTCTCTCTCTCTCTCTCTCTCTCTCTCTCTCTCTCTCTCTCTCGTGCTTTCATCTGCATCTGAATTTCCGCGTCAGTTTCGCTTTGTCGGCATCTTCCAAAGTGTAATGCTAAAGCAGTTTGGTAGAGGCGTATGAAGTGGTCAGTGCATTCTCGGGTTTGTTTGAGTTTTGTTAATTTACAAAAACACTGTGTGTTGTCGTCTGCCTAACACGAGGCAGTCAAAGAAACTACAGGGGTTTTGCTGGGACATATCATTTCCTGTCCATGATGTTTGATGTCCTTAATGAGTCCCTTTCGTGTCCTTGATCGCCCCATGTAATGAATGGGGGGGAGGGCGGGAAGAAGAGGATTTGGCCCAAGTGCCATGGCTTGTGTTTGGCCTTCACTGAAAGAAGGTCAAGCAGGTAATGCATAGTTTCAGTTAATGCATCCTTAGTAGTTCTCAAGACAAGTCTTTTTACTTCAGTTTTTTTTTTAATTCTTTCTAACATCAGGAGATTGCACTGGGACAGTGTGGTGAGTCATAAACCATAATCAATCACACTGAAGACAACTGCCCAATACAGTCAATCGAGACTGTATTGTTCGATGCCTTTATCTGCCATTGCTTTTAATTCACACAGACCCTTTCTGCATTTGACTTCGATGTTTTTTATAGGCCTATACTTCTTTAAGAGTTTAGCGTTAAGTCAAAGCCTATACCTACGTAACGTAGATTTTCAGCCTGGCTTAGTTTGTATTGCATCACCAAAGGAAACTGGTGGTAGTGTTCCTGATGTCTGGTTGATGGGAATGCATACCAAATGACTGGCCTTTCGTAGGATTGATACGGATCTTGTTTTCTTGACATCATTGAGCAATGTTGTTCGAATGCTGGTAGACTGCTGTCGTTCTTTCTTGAGTATTCTTTAACGTTTTGTGGATCAAACCTGCTGGAGTCAACGCTATGTCAGTTCCATTGTTACTGAGACCTGCAAACCCTTTTACGTTCAACATAATACTAAAAAAAAAAAGGGGGAGAGCAAAGAACCATGATGTAATCCAACGGAGGGATCGTGGGGTTCAGATTTCTGTCTCCACATTGTAGAATGACAGTTCGCTTCTGAAGTTTTGCTGCCATCCATCTTGTTCACGGCATGCTGACTGCCGTTAAGGAGTAGTTCCATAATCCTAACCCTAGCCCAATCCCTAACCTAACTTACCCTAATTCAGTTCCTAACTTAATCCTGTATACATCCAACCTTATTTTTAGAGAAAAAAATAGACTTACAGCGTGTGGGTAATGGAGTTATTATCTTGCCCTTGCTCCATCGAAAAAAAAAAAAAAAGAAAGAAAAAAAAAAAAAAAAAAAACGAGAGAGAGAAAAAAAAAAAAAAGAAAAAGAAGAAAGAAAAGAAAGACTGCCCTCAGGACTCGTAAGCTTTGTGGTTTTAAAGACAGTAAAACTAGCACAACATATATGACATTTAAACCAAACTGCGACTGACAGAATGATACATGGTGACATATGTAGTGGGCTCAGAACCAGCTAGAGATTTGTTTTATGGCGCTAATAACGCCGAAGGTATGATCACAGCCCAACTAACTCCGATACTCAGAGGCAGCCGCCTATTTGCGATCTTGCAAAAATCATTGACACCTAAACAGCGCAATAATTCGAGCAAACAGATTTTCAATTTCACAACAACAACAACAACAACAACAACACACACACACACACACACACACACACACACACACACACACACACACACACACACACACACACACTGGGGAGAGTGGAGACTTCTGCCAAAGTCAAATGGATGCTACATCCACCCTTTGATCCGGATCCGCTCAACGGATCCCTCTCCAAATTTACTGGTGTCATCACTCGGGCCACTTTCCATGTTTCCCTAAAATTGCGCTAAAATCGGTACCCGCAATTTTTGTGTCAGGATGCCAGATGGTACCAAGGTCTGCTTCCTGAGACCAGATTTGCATGACAAAACCATCCCGAAATTCAACAGGTTTGTTCTTGCAAGGAAATCTGAAACGAGGCAGGGAACAGTACACAGAAAAAAACAAACAAACAACAAACAAACGAACAAGTGGGGTAACTCTGTCTCCCATGCCCCTATGACATAATAATGACATGCCCCTAACTCCGGGTCTCCTGGCGGGGCCAACGTGGCATTTTTGGCACGTTGTTCCCTATATCACGCCCCACACTGGGAGAGGACCCCCAGATACCCTTTGGAGTAACCCTTTTAACTGATAGGACCCTGTACACACACACATACATAC
>JADBJO010000117.1:1070000-1072500 GCA_016801955.1 Conus betulinus
AACGCCAGTAGGTTCCAACTTGTTCGTTCTACACGTCATTTTGGCTGTCCAGTAACTCTACTTCAAAGTGAATAGTCTGAGTACGCAGTGTCACTGGGTTACGGCAAGTGTGCCACTGGTTCTTTGTACTGTAGTAGCCGTAGCAGCAGTAGTAATAACAGTGTCACTTGTAACAGGAAACGAAGAAGCAGCATCAGCGTCAGGAATCACGCAGTACAAGTTATTATTTGCCATGGAAGTGCGTGCTCTGCAAAGTCGGTCATACGAAACAGCGTTTGTTTTCTTTTGCAGTCAATGGCGGCATATTGCATATTGTTGCCTCTAGGCCGCTAACTGAGAAAATGAAACAGAAAAGATTATGTCGGTCTTTTGCCTTTTGTGTTTGTTGTTGCTGTTTAAGTTATTCTCTCTCTCTCTCTCTCTCTCTCCTCCTCTCTCTCTCTCTCTCTCTCCTCTCTCTCTCTCTCTCTCTCCTCTCTCTCTCTCTCTTATGGTATGGATTTGTGAAGATATGTATGTTTGTTAAAAAAAATTGTAAGTTTTCATCGCTAATCATGCTTAGTTGGTCCCTTAGCGGGGGGGCAGACCGGATGAAAAACCCCTTGTGCTTGCTTATCTGTTACCCTTGGAAATAAAGATCATTATTATCATCATCATCATCATCATGTCTGTCTGTCTGTCTGTCTCTCTCTCAGACTAATAAGCGAACTTAAATGTTACAGGGCGCTATTTGTGAATTTCAAATCCTTTCTGTGACCATTAGCTATTGTACAGAAAGCTATACCTGATCTCAGATTTTTTTTTTCCTATAAAGTCCTCAGCAAACTGTTTGTTTAACGCGCAACTCATCAGATACGTTACATATCCGACATGGTGTACTCCATGGTTTTGTGTTAGGCCCATGGCTTTTCTCAGTTTATATCAGTGATTTGCCTTTGAGAATTCATGTGAATTGATTAGTCACGATACCACGGCACATACAAGCATTTTCAATTTGATGATTGTGCGAACGGTGTGTTGAGTGGTTAAGCGTAAACTGTGCTGCTTGTGTGTGTGTGTGTGTGTGTGTGTGTGTGTGTGTGTGTGGTGTGTGTGTGTGTGTGTGTGCGTGTGTGTGTGTGTGTGAGTGCGCACGTGTGCGTATATATCTGTGTGTGCCTTCGTGTGTGTGCCTTCGCGTGTGCGTGTGCGTGTGTGTGTGTGTGTGTGCGTGCCTGCCTGCCTGCCATTGTCTACTGGAAAAGGCAGAGATGGAGTGCGGGAAGGGGTGTGTGAAAGGAGGTGGGGGAGGTTGTGGGTCTAGGTAGGGGAGGAAGATAGGGAGGCAGGGGAAAGAGATGGTGTGGGGTGGAGGGACAGGGGGTGTAACTTTGTCAGTGAACTAAAGGGGAGTAGTACAGCGCTGCGTTAGGAACATGAACCAGATTTGTTCCCCCTTCAAGGCCCCTCTTTTTATGGAGCACAGAGGAGAAATAAGATAACGTTTCAACAGACAGTTCGGGAGTAGAAAACAGGAAACAAACCACAATCGGCGTCGTCACACACACACACACACACACACACACACACACACACTCTCTCTCTCTCTCTCTCTCTTTCCTGAGAGGGACTCATCTTCTAAATTTTCATAAAAGCCAGAGGGGGGAGGAAAGAAGAAGGGACTCATCGTCTTAATTGTCATACAAACAGGCAAGAAGGGGGATGGGAGAGGAGGGGTGGGGTGGGGCCCAAATTCTTGTAAAAGGGGGGCGGGGGGAGTACCATAGGCCTATTTTTCAGCTTCAAATATTGGAGGTGTGGGGTGGAAGGGCAGAAGATAGTGTGGGCTACCCTTATATTTTCTTTTGTCAATCATTAATTTTGTTCTGCCCAGCTGTGCATACATGTTATCTCCCTTTGAAAATACACCGGTTGAACGCGCGCGCGAATTATGGGGGTGTCTTATTGGGGCAGAGGGGGTTCTGTGGGGGTCGCGAGTGAAGGGGGTTCTGTGGGTGTCTTATTGGGGCAGAGGGGTCGCGAGTGAAGGGGGGTACTGTGGGTGTCTTATTGGGGCAGAGGGGTCGCGAGTGAAGAGTGTAGTGTGGGTGTCTTATTGGGGCAGAGGGGTCGCGAGTGAAGGGGGTACTGTGGGTGTCTTATTGGGGCAGAGGGTCGCGCGAGTGAAGGGGGTACTGTGGGTGTCTTATTGGGGCAGAGGGGTCGCGAGTGAAGAGCGTAGTGTGGGGTGTCTCATTGGGGCAGAGAGGGCGTGCATGAAGGGTTGACATGGTGGGTGTACTGTGGCAGTGGGGCATTGATGCTAGGCGTGACATGGGGTGGGCGTTTTTGGGGCAGAGGGGGCGGGGGGTGGGGGGGGTGGGGGGGATGCAAGGTGTGACATAGCTGGGAGAAGAGGGTGAGCGCAAATACAGGGCGTGACATGGCTTGGAGAACTGGATGAAGTGGGGGGGGGGGGGGGGGGGGGGTTGGGGAGGGGGGGGGGAGGGGGGGGGGGGGG
>JADBJO010000117.1:1077500-1082819 GCA_016801955.1 Conus betulinus
GCCATGAAGAACGGCAGCAGCAGAAGCATTTTCGGAACCAGCAGCATGGACAGACAACTTGTGGTGCTTTTCTTCAAGCTGCTCTCCCCTGCCTGGATTTCCTGTTCAGGCAAATTGGTCAAACATCTCATTACATTTACTGACCATAAAAAATGACAATATCCTCCCCGCCAGATAATACTAAGGGCTGCTATAATAAAAAGTTCATGTCCGGCATTCACAAAAAAGGCTGTAAGATTCTGTTTACTGTGCCATGCCACTGAAACAGGAAAAGTGATGATACTAAAGCATTGAGCTCTGTATTGTTTGCTACAGAAGATTAGCCAATGTCTTTCTTGCTTGCAGTTATTTCCAAATACGTCAAAATTAAAACAATGTTATCTTTGTAATGAACATAGTTATCAGTGAAGTGAAAACAAAACCAAGCAGGGGAAAACAAAAAACGGCACTCGTTAAAACTGATATGGTTTTCATTCTGAAAATCGATAATTGACATGTAAAGATGACCATCTGTCCTGTCTTCAGCTCACCTGGTGTCTAGGCAGTGGTGGCAAGGCAAAGACAGTCAGCAGCAGGCCCGCCACGTTGCAGGCCAGGTAGATGGACATGAGGATGTACACGATGTGCTTTTCAGGCTGCTCTATATGGGTGCTGTTCAGGCTCGTCCCAGGACACAGGGCTGTTGAGATGGGGTTCCAACAGAAAGAGTAAAAAGAGCATGAGAGATACTGAATAAGCACTGGCGCGTTATCAAGGTATGTCTTGAACAATAAACATTACAACAATCATATTATCCATGAATGTAAGTGTGATGTGCTCTAACAAAAATGGAATCTGCTTTAAGTACATTTGTGTGCTAGACAGACGCTGTTATCTCTCGTGTACCCACGCAATGATGACACTGGCGTCTTGATTATGTTTACATTGTGCCCGCTGCAACCACGCACCTGGCATCAACTGTTGATACCTAAACATATAACGAACAAAAACGGCACTGACATTTGGCATGATTTTCATGTCCCGAATTGTACAAAAAGGGCAACCATGTCTTTAAAGAGGTCCACAATACCCACGTCTCATGGCGTCTCCTTGAAGTACACTCTGTGCCAAGTTGAACCTATCAGTCCTGATGTAAGTCATTATAAATGCAGCATGCACCTTGAATAAATGGCGTTGACATTACCTATCAATATACAATAGTGCTGTCACCCTCCCCCCTCCCCCAAATGTTATGTACCTCGTACAATAATGGTAACATATATCTATTAATATACCACGTGCTCAGTGCAATGATGTTATCGATGCTTTGATTACAAACAGACTATGCCTAAATGAACCTGCAACTTTTAAATAAACTGTTATGTAAATAGACTTTAAAACTGCCTGCTACACATTTGTCTGTAACGTTTATGAAAAAAAAAACTGTCAAAAAATTATGTACATATAACCGACTCAGAGACGAAGAAGTAAACAAAGGTATATCTTCAGAAAGAAAGAAGCCGTGAGTAATTTTTACACAAAAAAGGACATCTGCGCATAGCTAAGTCATCCGTTCGCGATATCGCACACAGCTTTGAATTCATTTGCAAAACCTATCACTAAAACTTTGACTGATCTGCAACATCTTAAGGAAAAAATACTATTTTCATGCGAACTGGTTTTAATGTCATGCTTGTGTTCTACAAATCTAAAACCAAGCAACCGCTGCTATGACGTGAAGCTAAATTGAGCGAACAAGTCAAATTCCTGATATTTTTCGATCTGTGTCGCAGTTTTCAGCTCTTGCTTATTTCAAAATAAAAAACAAAACAGTACAAAACAAAAGAAAAACAAAATGAAACAAAATAAAACGGAAAACTTTCAAACGTCAGAAAGAAACTGTCAGGAGGAAAGCATCAGACACAATGAAAGGTCAATGAAACAAGTTCTGACCCCACGCTGCAAGTCGCAGTGTGTGGAATGTTACTGAAAATGAAAATATGTGTTGTATGCTTCCTTCGAACAGGGTAGGGCAGTGCGACCTTCATAGATCATGATTTTGCTCGAGAGCATACGCTACATTTTTCTTTTATGAATCTGGGGTTAGGCTGGAAACGAAGAGTGTGTATACAAAATTTTCGGACAGTCTCGTGACTCTTCTGACTTATGTTGTTGTTTAGGCCTATCTTTTCTTATTTTCCACCAATCAAGGATTTGCTGACATGCCAATTAGCGTTCAATTTTAGCATCCTCAAAATCATAATTTGGTCATGACTTGGGGAAAACGCTTAGAACCACACTTTTTCCTCTCCATCTTTAACATATATGACATGTCACCTTCAATTCAAACACCAACATGGTTGATTTGTATAACCTTCTTTCTTGTGCAGACTCCCCCCCCCCCCCCCCCCCCCCTCCTTCCCCCCCAAATGCCGGTTGAAAGGCAGCGTCGTGAAAACAGACAAAACGACGCTGTCTTGCGGACGGAAGCTTACAAACACAGATCTTAATGAACAACAAACTACATCAACCGTGACTGACCGCAACGTGAATTTTTGCTTATCCCTTTTTCTTGGAAAGGGGGGTGGGGTGGGGGGTGGGTGTGTGTGTGTGTGTGAGATGAAGGATACTAAAAATGGGCAAACAGTCATCTCCATGAACTTAGTGAAGTTTTAAAGTTTATAAACAACACGTATGTCTGTCAAGTAAGACTGCATTTTGTCTGAGTGTAATCATTGAAGTTTTCTCTTTAACACTGAGCAAACGTTTCCACGAAGTAATGCTTCACAAATTACAATAAAAATAAAATTGAACGTACTTTCAGGATATGTTTTTGAGAAACAGACGACGTCAGACTGTATATTCTGGCCAATCAAAATGGAATTCGTCACCTACTTCATTTGTACAACAATCTCAAAGATACTTTCTTAGATCTTCTCTCCATAATCTACACCGTCCTTTTCCTGTTACAAACATATGTTGACGACGGCGAAATTTCCTTGACGTAATGCGGTAGTATACTGTGTACTAAACTGTCTTTCAAGTGTTGGTAAATAAGGCATTTATTACTTTTTTCGGGTGACTCTTGTCAAGCTTGGATAAGGGATCCTTTCAAATAATTTTTCTGCATCATGACATACAGAAGTTTAAGTTTATAAAACTTTGTGACTCCCCAACACATTTGTGACCGGTTTGTCCATGTTTGGGGCACGATGGAGGCCCTCCTCACCCGCCCCGCAGACTTTGTTGCGGGTGGACGTGGCGGTCTCGTTGTAGGAGCCCCGCATGAGCACGACGCTGGCGATGAGGTTGCCGGAGATCTGCGTGGCCTCGTAGAAGGCGAAGAACACTCCGTTGAACAGGCTCAGCGCCGCGTGGGGGTCCATCTGACAACAGCGGTGAGTGCTTCCACGTCAGTTTTGGGACATGGAAACTGATGGTGGTGGTGACGGTGATGATGGTGGCGGTAGTAGTGGTGGTGGTGGTGGTGGTGGTGAGTGGTGGTGGTGGTGATGGTGGTAGTGATAGTAGTGGTGGCGGTGTGATGGTTGTTGGTAGTAGTGGTGGTGGTGGAGGTGATGGTGGTAGTGATGGTGGTGATGGTGGTTGTGGTGGAGGTGATGGTGGTGGTGGTGATGGTGGTGGTGATGGTGGTAGGTGTTTGTGGTGATGGTAATAGTAGTAGTGGTGGTTGTGATGAAGGTGGTGGTGGTGATGGTGATGATGATGATGGTGGTGGTGGTGGTGGAAGTGAAATTGTGATGATTCGAATGACAGATGCTTACTGCTGGCACTGCAAACTGCGTATACCTGATGATGGAAGTCATTATGTGGATTTCATGGTGGGGAGGGAGATAATCATGATAGTGAGAATGGATGATAATGATGATGATGATGATGCTGTGATGACAATGATGGAGGTAATGACGACGATTGATACGGGCTATGGAAATAGCCACGATAGTGGCGATGTGATGACAAGAAAGATGAAGAAGTAACGATGATGGCGATTGTAAATACATGTATATCAATGACATAGTGGATGACGACAGTGACAGCGTCGTGGAGAATGCTGTACGCAGTTACGACATCGATCATAATTATAAAAGAAATCACAACGGAGCTAATGATGATGATGCTGACGCTGTGACATCAGGAATGACAGAGGTACAGATGAGGGCGATGGAGAGTGTCTAGTGTTACAGTTCCGTCTGGCACGGTGCCCCACCACGACGCTGATGATAACAATGACAGTGATCATGATGACGGAGGCGATCATCCCAGACACACCACTGACCTGTTCATAGGCGCTGAGGTACAGAAATGGGATAAAAAAAAATCTGTTCAAACTACACTTCGTACATGTTTTGATCGATTCATGAAAATGCATTTTTTATGACCTCTTTTATTCCATGAACACGGGAGTAGATGTTTGCTTAATTGCACAAAAGTATTATTTGTATACATAAAATGCCCGAATGACGACCAAAGACGCACGCGCGCACGCTTCTCTCTCTCTCTCTCTCTCTCTCTCTCTCTCTCTCTCACACACACCACACACACACACACACACACACCACACACATTCACAAAGGCACGTACGCTCGCACACAAACACAGAAACACACACAAAACTCACACACGCACACATACGCACGAACGCGCGCGCCAACGTTCGCGCGCGCGCGCGCGCACACACACACACACACACACACACACGCACATACACACACACACGCACACACACACACACAAACGCACACGTACGTATTTACATACAAATATGAACACACACACACATGCGGGCGCGCGCGCGCACACACACACACACACACACACACACACATACACACTCGCATGGACAGACACATGCATGTGCACACATACACACCAATACACTTGTGACCGCACACCATTACGAGCACCTGCAGTCACGATTCACATGGTGTGAGCAATGGAGTTTTACATCAGATATCATACATGTAAAAAAAAAATCACATCAAAGAAAATACAAACATCATAAGAAAGCAAGAAAAAAATGAACCACCTGTCAATTACTATGATTAAATTATCATTATGCGTAAGTTTTATCATACTTAGCACGCTTATCACATAAATGCTCGAGGTGTTAATATCTACAAATACACACACCATGCAACATAACAAATGAAAGAAAAGAAACAAACGCACAACGCATAAAAGGCAGACGGCAGCCAAACACGCCACACCCAAACCTTCCATCACCTAAACCGCCCATACTTTCGCTTCCTCTCCACACACTAAAACATCAAAGAAGCACAAACTTAAAAAGATGAACTACGATGCCGCCAATCGGAAGAA
>JADBJO010000117.1:1094932-1110073 GCA_016801955.1 Conus betulinus
AGAGGCAGAGACAGAGACAGAGAGAGAGAAGAGGGGGTTGGGCGAGGAGGAGGAGGAAGCATAAAGGATGTGTATCAAAGGAAAAAATGTTGGTTTTTTTTTTTTTAATTTATTTTTAACTGTCTACTCTCACCGTCCCTTTTTTTCGCAAACTGCAACAAACCCTGAGCGCACCTCCTGCACTGTTTCCGCGGTAATGTGCCACAAGAGGTAGCCAGCCATCTCTCGCGCGCGCTGCTCCCACGTGGCGTCGCTATTCGCGTCAACTCGTAGGACTATGACGTAGACATGGTGAAACACGGACTTTGGTCAGCCAAGAGATTTCCTCTGTCCTCTGCTCTCATTAGGGCATGTGACGTCATTGTTATTATTATCATTATGAATACTTATGTAGCGCCTTATCCTCTGCTAGAGACCAAGCTCCGAGTGCTTTACAATCCACACTCGTTTACGCATTGTGAGGAATGGACACCTACCTGTCCACGTTCTGACTACATCCCTCAAAGTTTGCTACAAACACACAGTCACGCACACACGCATGCGCACATGCAGGCGCGCGCGCACACACACACACACACAAACGCATACACACAAAAACACATACACAAACACACACACACACACACATACACACACACACACACACACACACACACACACACACACACACCACACACACACACACTCACACACACACACAAACCATTGTGAAGTCAGGAACTCTCACGAAGTGTCGGGGAGAGGGGGGGGGGGGGGGGGGGGTGTTGGGGGGGGGGGGAAAGCGAGGTCATCAACAGGCAAGCACAGGTTTTGCACCCGCATTCTTCAGTTCCAAAGTGTACCCTACTGTGACGGACACGTGCACACTGACCTTTGTCTCCGTACCCTACTGTGACGGACACGTGCACACTGACCTTTGTCTCCGTACCCTACTGTGACGGACACGTCACACTGACCTTTGTCTCCGTACCCTACTGTGACGGACACATGCACACTGACCTTTGTCTCCGTACCCTACTGTGACGGACACATGCACACTGACCTTTGTCTCCGTACCCTACTGTGACGGACACATGCACACTGACCTTTGTCTCCGTACCCTACTGTGACGGACACATGCACACTGACCTTTGTCTCCGTACCCTACTGTGACGGACACATGCACACTGACCTTTGTCTCCGTACCCTACTGTGACGGACACATCACACTGACCTTTGTCTCCGTACCCTACTGTGACGGACACATGCACACTGACCTTTGTCTCCGTACCCTACTGTGACGGACACATGCACACTGACCTTTGTCTCCGTACCCTACTGTGACGGACACATGCACACTGACCTTTGTCTCCGTACCCTACTGTGACGGACACATGCACACTGACCTTTGTCTCCGTACCCTACTGTGACGGACACGTGCACACTGACCTTTGTCTCCGTACCCTACTGTGACGGACACGTGCACACTGACCTTTGTCTCCGTACCCTACTGTGACGGACACGTGCACACTGACCTTTGTCTCCGTACCCTACTGTGACGGACACGTGCACACTGACCTTTGTCTCCGTACCCTACTGTGACGGACACGTGCACACTGACCTTTGTCTCTGTACCCTACTGTGACGGACACGTGCACACTGACCTTTGTCTCCGTACCCTACTGTGACGGACACGTGCACACTAACCTTTCCCTCCATCTTTAACAGACTGGAAGGATTTGATGTCTTCATTTCTTTCTAGTCGAACTGCAAAAATTACGCGGGGGCGCGCGCTCGCGCACACACACACATATGTGTGCGTGTGTGTGTGTGTGTGTGTGTTGTGTGCGCGCGCGCGTGCATGTGCATGTGCGCGTGCGTCGCGCGCACGTGTGGTGTGTGTGTGTGTGTGTGTGTATGCGTGCGCGTTTGTGCGTGTGTGCGTGTGAGCGTGAGCGTGCGTGCGTGCGTGCGGTGTGTGGTGTGTGTGGTGTGTGTGTGTGTGTGTGTGTGTGTGTGTGTGTGTGTGTGTGTGTGTGTGCGCGCGCGCGCGCGCGTGCGTGTTCGTGTGCTTGAGGTGAACATGTTCTCATGCGTAGGTTCGTTTGTGTGAAAACGCATCGCCGCAAACATCCGCATGGTGAATGTGCCGTTAAACTCTGAAAGAACCCGGAACATGACATACTGCCTTTCCCCTAAAGGGTAAGCGGTAGTCCGGTAATAAAATAAACAACACACTCAACATGTATACAACCTGCCGAGAGAGAGAGAGAGAGAGAGAGAGGAGAGAGAGAGGAGAGAGAGTGAGAGAGGAGAGAGACGGAGAGAGAGGGAGGGGGACGAGAGAGAGAGAGGAGAAGGTTGAGAGAGGGGAGATTTATTTTAGTTGAGTGAGTGAGAGAGAGACGGTTTTTAGGTAGAGCGAACATTTATTTAATGATCCAAAGTGATCCATACAAAAGGGGAGACCGAGGAGACGTGAGAGGAGAGAGCGAGAGAGAGAGAGAGAATGAGATCATTACAAAAAGGAGGGGAGGTGAGAGAGAGAGAGGAGGGAGATGGTGGAGGAGGAGGGAGGAGGCGAGAGGAGGAGGTGAGAGAGGAGAGGAGAGAGGAGGAGAGGGAGGGGGAGGACGAGAGAGAGGAGGGAGAGAGAGCGAGAGAGAGGAGAGAGAGAGGAGGGAGCGAAGGAGGGAGGGACGGGATGAGTGATTTTAATGATTCAAAGAGTGAGCCATACAAAAGGGGAGAGAGGGAGAGAGAGAGAGAGAGAGAGGAGGAGAGAGAGGGAGGGAGGAAGAGGATGAGAGAGACGAGATCGGTTTTAGAGCGAACATTATTTAATGATTCAAACTGATCCATACAAAAGGGGCGAGAGAGAGAGAGAGAGATAAGCAAAGATAAGTGCAGGGTCAAAAAACTCTCACATACAACAGCATCACAATGCATGGTATAAATAAATAACCAAAGTACAAATAAATGAGTAGCTACAGCATTGAGTGACTTTTTCATTTGGACTGGCGAGAAGCAAACTCACAAACATACGTTCGAATGAAGTAGCGGATGTCTGAGTTTCAGGTAAAATACCTTTATAAGTATCCCATTATGACAGGTACCAAAAACTAACCTGTCAGTTGTTTTTCAAATGTAGTGGGGGTTATCAAATAAAGAATAAGGAATCAACCATTAATTCACGCATACATACATACATACATATATGCATGCATATATATATATATATACATACACACACACACACACATATACAATATATATATATAATATATATATATATACATACATATATATATATATAATACATACATATATATATATATATATATATATATATATATATATACATATACATACACACCACACATATATACACACACACAAGGAAAAAAGCAAAAGGAAACAATAAACCTCATACCAAACACAAGATCTGATCATTACGTGTCATACAACATGTACCTGCAATAAGGGCCTCATTGCAATGATTCCTCTCTAAGTTTTAAACTGTAATATGTATACATTGCCAGCCTCCTCTGGAAGTTACAGCATGGGTTTTGGAGAACATGGGTCAAAGTGATATCGTTCAAATTTATCAACTCTGGGACATACTTGAGACGAATGTTAACGTATTTTGAGCATATAAAGATGAAGTGAAGTTCATCTTCCAGCATGCCGGGACAAAATGGACAGAAACGATTTGTATCAGCACTTTGAAATCTCTTATTTATGCCAAGCTCGTTTAAACCAAGTCGTAGTAGTCTTATCCAAGGTATCTCTAAAGCGTTTGATTGTAATGTTATTAAGATAAAGTTCGGAGACAAAAACTGTTTTGAAAGATCGGTAGGCAGAATACCTATCACTGCTGTAATGTTTTGCGAACCAATCTGTTTTAAACGTATCTATCATTTTCTGTTTAAGAGACTTTAGGAAAGCTATTTCATTTGTAGTGCCCTGATTTGCCCAAACATCATGAAAGGCATACAGTTCCAAACATGCTTTAATTTTGCAGAGCCAGTTATCTGATGCGATGTCATTCCTATCCAAAGCCTTTTTTCATCAATAACTCGGCTTGCTTCGGGAAGCGTGTGGACTCCATCTTAGTTATCTTTAGCCAATAGCGGATACTTGAAATAGTGGATTTCTATATACAGAGGGTACCTGCCAGTTTCTCCATAGATCATGTGATTTGGTGTTTTGCTTGACACATTAAGCAGTCTTTTACACGCAAATAAATGAGCTGATTCGATACTATCTAATTTGTTCATACCCCAAATCTCTGCTGCATAGAGGAGCATCGGTTTCACTTGTGCGTCAAACAGTTGAAAAAATACTTTTGTGTTTAGATTGCCAAGTGCCCACATTGTCTTCAAGATATCAAGAATTTTACCTTTCGCTTTGCTAGCGAATTCTTCACAGGCACAAGACTCTGACAATTTTGTGGTAAGGGTGAATCCCAAGTATTTGTACTTATTCACCACTTCAACAACATTCCCGTCATAGGACCATTTTTCTTTGGCAGAAGCAAATCCTCCTTTTCGAAAAATCATTATTTTAGTTTTGTCCAGTTTACCGTAAGATCCAAAGCCTTCGAGACCTTTTCTAGATTGTGAAGTTGGTTTTGTAAACCACCTGGAGTGGATGAAAGTAGAACAATATCATCAGCAAATAGTAGAGAGTAAATTTCGCTAGAGCCAGGTAGTAACTGTATCCCATGTTTTCCATATTGTCTCACAAAATCTGCAACTTCAGAGATCAAAAGAGAAAAGATTACTGGACTTAGGAGACAGCCCTGCCTAACCCCTAGGGGCATCTAAAAAACTCAGTTAAACATCCATCCCATCTCACGCATGCTTTAACAGAGCTGTACATAGCCTTAAGAATATTGATTAATTTGGTAGATGATTTTGCCTTTTCGAGTGTCTTCCAAGTTTGTTTCTGTCTATCGTGTCGAAAGCCTTGCGGTAAGTCCTATAAACGCAGCATATACTTACCTCTTTGGTTTTACCGTACAGTTTTTTCTCACTATTGTTGTCAAGGTTAAATATGATCAGAGAGAGAGAGAGAGAGAGAGAGAGAGAGAGAGAGAGAGAGAGAGAGAGAGTGAGAGAGACGGTTTAGAGCGAACATTTATTTTAATGATTCAAACTGATCCATTAAAAAAGGGCGACATATTGTCGTGTGTGCGTGTTTATGTGTGTCATGTGTGTGTGTGTGTGTGTGTGTGGTGTGTGTGTGTGTGTGTGTGTGTGTGTGTGTGTGAGTGAGTGAGTGAGTGATGTGAGTGAGTGAGAGAGAGAGAGGAGAGTGTGTGTGTGGTGTGTGTGTGTGTGCGTACATGCGAGCGTGCGTGTGTGTGTGCGCGTGCATGTGCGTGCGTGAGTGCATATGAGTATGTTTTATGTGCGCACGCGCGCGCGCGCGCGTGCGTGTGTGTGTGTGTATGTATTTTGGGAGGCGAGGGGGGTGGGGGAAAAAAAATGGGCGTATATGTATATAGTATACGCATGTGCGTACGTGCACGTGGGTGTAAGTGTATGAGAGAGAGAGAGAGAGAAGAGAGAGAGAGAGAGAGAGACAGACAGACAGACAGACAGACAGCGAGACACACATAGAGAGACAGAGAGAGACAGAGAGAGAGAGAGAGAGGGGGGGGGGGGGATTGAGAGAAAAAGAGATCACTACATTTGTATTAAAGGAGCAGAGGCACCACCTTCTCAGGTTTTTTCTTTCACCCCCCCCCCCTCCCCACTCCCTCAAATCTCCTCCCCTGACCCTTATTTCACAGTCGTTCTGCCGCGAGTGGCACAGATTGAACAGAAACTGTTTGAGCCCCAATGCCCTTTTCAAACAGTGGCTACCTGCGTTTGCACAGGAGATCAATAAACGACACGGTCCTCTTGTCCCAAAACGTCAACACTTCTAGCGCTGCCTCCAGCCGAGTTCCCTCACTGATGACCTTCAAAGCCCGCCGCAGGGTGTGGGTTACGGACACTTCCTGCTCGGCGTCTGTTTTGAAAGAAGCCTTACCATAGTGGTTCGGGATTCCGGTTTAAACGTGGACACCCACTTCAGGGGTATGGCCAATACAAAGAGAGTAGCCACCTATGAAAAATGGGGGATGAGGAGCGGGAAAGAGGGAGGAGGGGGGTGTGATCGACTCCTTCACTGATACTAACGACAACGACTTCTGTTGGACAACGGTGCGCCCGAACTTCGAACTGCCAACCCTCTGAATTCCTGTGATTCAAGCAGATTTTTTTTTTTCTTGTTAAACCTCCAACCTCCATTTCTTTTTGTCCTTTTTCTTTTCTTTTCTTTCTTTCGTTCTTTCTTTTTTTGTTTTGTTTTGAAGTGGGTCCTCCCTCCATCCTATTTTTTTTTTCCACCTTTTTTTTTTCTCATCTCCCCTACTGTCTCACCATGCAATGTTTGCATGTTTTCCATCGGACGGACATTTGCTCGCTGAAGTTAATGTTCCGTCGTTTGATTCAGATTCAGATTCAGAAAACTTTGTTATCTCTCGTTAAAAGAGAAATTACATTCGTGACCGCTGCCCTAAAAAGTTTAAGACATACATATTTATAGTTACAAACGTGACACTGAAAATTAAAATTACTTCAAACAATAAAACATGCGTGTATCACCAAAATGGGAATTTCAATCTTTCTCCCTTTGGTTGTGCAAATAAAGCATGCACTCAGCCACTCATAATTACATATACATACATGTGTGCACGTATGACAGACAGACAGAGAGAGAGAGAGAGAGAGAGAAGAGAGAGGACGAGAGAGAGAGAGAGAGAGGAGGATGGATTTATTTATCATTAAAAATCATAAAGACATATTCCAGACATTTCTATTCCTCACTGTTCCAGGACATGCACACATAACCACACACACACACACACACACACCAGCATCTATACTTTCCCGCTTGCTCACAGGCATACACACCCGCGTACATGCTTTTATGTCCCAGGTGATCCACCGCCTCTTCTTACACACTGTGTTTGTTTTAAAGCGCGCAATGGATTTGAACACAAAGCTCTTTTTTGTGTGCATGGCGTCTGGGTGTATTCATGTACTAATGTATGTTGTGCTCTGCTTTATATCCGTCTTTTTGCTTTATTACTTCAGGCGATTAGAATTTTGGGTCTTGGCATTTCACGCCCCATGACATCGTTGTGAATGCAGCTTGCTCTCAGCGCTAATTTGGGACCCTATAAATAGCAACATCATCTGATTGGTCTTCGTTTCTGTGCACGCGATTCACGGTTGACCCTACCCAGAATTGCTCTTTTCTTTTTTTCCTGTGGCGGCCCGCAGACGTAAAAATACTTAGGTTGAGACAGTTTCCAGACATACCACACTCCGTAGCCAGCCAGCCACACGCAAGACTGTTGGGTCGTCATTCGCACACCTGACCTTTCACCTTGCTCTATGCGCGCGCACTCTGTGCACACGCTACCGTTCAAACGAAGATATTGAATTCAATGTCAGATCAATGCAGAGTTATATAACTTTGGCAGCGGTCAAACGTTAGCAGTAAGACAACAACACTTTAAAACTAACGTACAGATCTGTCTGTTGACTTGGGTATTCAACCCAGCTGACATGTGTGGACCGTTATCGATCGTCGCTGTCCGGGAGAAGCCTACTCGTACGTCGTTCCGTACAGGACTCATTCTTGACGAAACATTTTCTTCTTTCACATTCAGCCGATTTCAGGTGGTCGCATGCGCTTCTGCTTTGCATGTGCAATGCAATTAAAAAAAAAAAAAAAAGAATACTATGTTTACTTGAATTCGTAACTGAATCAATGTAAGCGAACAAAACGCCATGACGGAAGGAAAAATAAGCCTCGCATTGGGTTATCTACTCCTGACCGGGACAACGAGTTTGATTGGATAGTTGTAAGCAATATGAAAGGGGAAGATAACCCAATAGAACACTGTTCTAATCTGCCAAGTATCCGCTCGCAATATAGCGGGACAGGTGCGGTCTATACTTGAAACCGCGTTGCTCAACCTGTCAAGCCCCGAAAAACTCGCTACGTCTGGGGGCTTCATAACCATTTGCTGCTTGACTCGCAATGTGTCGCTCAGCTTACCGCCATGGGCTGTGGCTGTTAGTGACCTCTGTCGCGACACGCTTTCTCACCGACTTCAACTGGCCTTGGGCCTCGGTCATCTAATCCCAACAACGGAACTGAAGGTTAAGCAGGGGTTGATAACTGTTGCCCGGATTACCGACACTAATCCTTCTGTGCACCTGATCCCGATTAATTACCTTCAGCGTAAAGAAAAAACGCTGACCATCTGGCCATTTACCTTCAGCGTGGGAGGGAAAAAACGCTGACCACCTGGCCATTTACCTTCAGCGTGGAGAAAAACGCTGACCATCTGGCCATTTACCTTAAGCGTGAAGAAAAACGTTTAGCGTCTGGCGATTTTCTGGTCAGTTGCAATGGGGCAGGTGTAAGATCTCTTCTCTGTTGCGCATGAGTGAGGACAGGAAGCTGATGTGATCTTCAAACTTTTGTTCAAGCCTCCCGTCTTTGATCACTCGGATGACGCTGGATGAACATGAGGTGGTGTTAGACATAGTAGTGTGAATTCAGTCTCAGAATCGCTGTCCACTTTTAGCGAACCGAGTCATCATTCTTCAATGAGAGTGAAAGAACGAAGACAAAGGAAAGACGTACTGCAACAGTAGCTTTAAAAATTGCACAAACAACAACAACAACAACAACAACAACAAACACACACACACACACACACACACACACACACACACACACACTGACCTCTGGCTTGATCAACAAAAGGCACCGTTCCTCCTCCTCCTCCTTCCCTTCCTTCTCCCCATCGTCCTCCGTTTTCTCACGAAGCGACCCTGATGGCGTGGTAGTCTCCTTCATTAACATCACCTCATCATTGTCATCCCTGTCATCTGTCTCCTTCATGAACATCACCTCATCATTGTCATCCCTGTCATCTGTCTCCTTCATGAACATCGCCCTCATCATTGTCATCCCTGTCATCATCTCTGTCACTGGCTGACACATGTGTCTCCTTCATGAACATCACCCCATCATTGTCATCCCTGTCATCATCTCTGTCACTGGCTGACACATGTGTCTCCTTCATGAACATCACCCCATCATTGTCATCCCTGTCATCATCTCTGTCACTGGCTGACACATCTGTCGGCAAACACAGCAGTTCTTCTACATCGCAGTGAGCTGTCATTGTCGCATCAGTGGTGGTGCTGATGTTGTCGCTGTTGTCGTCGCTCCATTCACAGCACCGGGCCGACAGTCATCGTCTGTTAGCACATCACCGGCCCGACAGTCGTCGTCTGTTAGCACATCACCGTTGCCTGTTTTCGTCGCTGACTCAGGTTCCTGGTCTGGTCCTGGTGATGACAGCGGCGATGTTACATTAACAGAGTCCATCAGGACACTGGGGCCTTCCTTGCTGAGGTCACCACCACCCGCATCGTGTGATGAGGCAGTGGACGAGTTTGGGGCGCTGTCGTCTCCGTGTTCCATGTCCCGCTACACGCGTGAGTACAAGGTATCAGTCCACAGAGTCACAGGTTTCACTTGTCCTCCACTACAACTCGGCTCTTTCTGTGCTCATTACCAGCAGACTGATCACAGGTCGCGCTTAAAATGGTCAAAAAACGACGAAGAAAACGGTAGGCTGGAGTTTGTTTTTTTTTTCTCCCGCAGACTCCACAGTTAGGATCCCTGACGTACATATGCTCCCGGTTGCAGGTGAGGAAGGCGACGGCTGAAAACGATGGACGTCTGCAACAATCAGTCAGTCACAATGGATCAGTATTTGGACTTGATTTGATCCTGACCGCCTCTCGTTATTGTGTAAGGGAAACGCTAAGGAGAGGAGGTTGGTGTGATTTGATCAAGGGTAGGTTTAGTCATCTGAACATGCTCCCTCCACCATCGCCACCACCACCACCACCACCACCACCATAACAAAATAAATAACCACATGACAGTTTTCAAACAACGGAATACGCTGAGCAGGTCTTTTATCTAGTGCAACCAGGGACCGTAGTGTATACGTGTGTGTGTGTGTGGTGTGTGTGTGTGTGTGTGTGTGTGTGTGTGTGGCGGGGGAGGGGGGTATGAAGGTGGGGGAGAGGTAGCCAACTGTGAAAGTAGGCTTCACTGGGCCTTGGTGAACTTGCAGACAGGCCCGTTCGGCAGGTGTCGAGAAATCTTACTTCCGGCGATGAAGTTTGCCCTGTGCAGTGCATGGACTGTTTGATGAGGCGAGTTGAATATTTGCAAACTAAAAGAACAAAAAAAAAAAACAAAAAAACAACAACAAAAAAACAGGGTTTTAAGAACAGGCTTACTGATGAAACAGTAATTTATCTTGTTGCTTATAATGTGTCATTTGTGTGTGTTTGTGTGCTTTTTAATCGAAATTATGACAAGAAGACTAAAAACAGACTGCAGTGTTGCGATTAACGAGCCAAAACACACACACACACACACACGCACACGCACACACACACACACACACGTATACACTACGGTCCCACGCGCGCGCGCGCGCGCGTGTGTGTGTGTGTGGTGTGTGTGTGTGTGTGTGTGTGTGTGTGTGTGTGTGTGTGTGCGTGCGTGACGCGGGAGGGGGGTATGAAGGCGGATCTGAATGCTGTCATAACCATGTTTTCATTCTACTGACCTTTCTGAGATGCAAAAACTTACTAATAGAAAAACGGAACAGTCTTCGAGAAACTTACACGTTTAGAAGTTCATAGAGGAACTGAGGTAGAATTCCAGACACATGAAACAAGGACAGGGAGGGTTATACTTAACAAAGACAGGGAGGGTATACTTAACAAAGACAGGGAGGTTTCTTATACTTAACAAAGACAGAACCTTTTGGAGAGGTGTGAGGACTTTTTGTAGACAGCGCTGGAGATGGGAGTCACAGTAGTTGAGTTCAGGCAGACCGCTGACACCCACAATGTTTTGGTTGGTTTAGTGTCGGGTATTGGCTACTGCAGCCGAGGAGTTTGAATACAGAATCTCTCTTTATGATGATCTGGTTCTTTGAGAGGCCCTGATCGAAGAATTCCAACTGTAGAACAGCATGGGCGCCCTTCTAGATGAGTAGGACCATACAGCGTGGTAACACGAAATCGCACACTGACATTCGGTCACCACAAAACCTGGCATGAAAAAGGACAGGACAGCTGTGGAAGGAACCATGAGGATCAATGCTACATTCCTGAAGATCAATGCTACATTCATAGGCACTTGTCGTACAACTGCTGTAGGTTTTATGATGTAGGCTACGACATGTTTGTTCTGTTTTATCATTCATGTAGATGACGGCATGTGCAAAGTGCCACAACCACTACATGTTAATTATGGCATTCAGAGAGAGAGAGAGAGAGAGAGAGAGAGAGAGAGCGAGAGAGAGAGAGAGGAGAGAGAGAGAGAGAAGATGTTTGAAACGGTTCAGCTAGGCATACTTTCTTTGCGAACGAGACACCCAACCACCCCCCCCCCCACACCCACCCCCCGCCCCTACGCTCCACATTCCCTCTCCTCCTCCACACCACATTAACGTCCTCCCTATTACCTCTCCCCCATGTACTCGCCACCCCTTTCTCTCTCCCCTCCTGTCCCTCCCGGACCACCTTTCCCCCTCCCCTCCCCCCCTCCCCTCCCCAGAGAGATGACTACAACGGACGTGTTGCAGACAGCTTTCCGCTTGCTGACAGTAAACACGCGGAAGTGGACACAACGTAACATCAGTCCCGTCCGCAACGTTCCCTGGCGTGCTTGTCGGCCTTTGTCAAAATGCTCGTCAGCACCGTTCAGGCAAGGGTAGTAAAGGGTGTGCGAACATCTGTTTTAATTAAAAGCACGGCACAGCACTGTGCCGGAGCAGACACTTTCCTAGATGCGGATCAGGGGCGGGGTGGGGGTAAGATACCGAGTGTTCGAGAACAACATGCGAAAACCTCCTCCCACCACTCTCCTCACATGCACCCCCAACCCCCTTGTCTCTCCTATCCGCTGTTGTGTGTGTGTGTGTGTGTGTGTGTGGTGTGTGTGTGTGTGTGTGTGTGTGGTGTGTGCGAGCGTTGCGTGCGTGTGTTGCGTTCGTGCGTGCGGGTGTGCATGGCGTGAAGGAGATTTGAGTAGAGTAGTGAGGGTCGGGACCGGAGAAAAGAGGGTGCACGTTCTTCGACTTCTGCTGCATGAAATCGGAAACTGACATGTAATATGCAGCTCAAAAAGCGTTGTCGAATTTCCTCTGGCTTACCTCAAATCTCGCTCTCTTTTACGCCCCCCCCACCCCCCCTTTTCTCCACCCCTACCTCCAGCCATCCCCCCTCCTCCTCTCCATCCATCCCCTGACTTTCTTCCTGTCCAAAGAGTGGATGGTTCCTCCCTTTCAACACACGTCCAAATCCCAACCCGTTATTTCTGTCAACGTTTCCCACGCACTACGTGTACCATAGTGGCCACGCACTACCATAGTGGCACTGGTGAAGCCAATATGTCTCGGGCTACAAATAAGACCCACAGAACGGTACCGTCAAGCTCAATAACGAGGTAGTGTTGGACATCGACTTAAGTGTGTAATCTGTGGTGTTGGTGTCTACTTCGGCCTATTTGTCGCTTGTTTAGCGCCTGGTTAGCAGGCTTTTATTCCCGGGCATGCGGTGGCTGTGGCTGACACATGGTTAACAGACTGTTCTGTTTCTCTGAAGAAGTCTGGACCACAAGATATGGGGGCGGGACTACCAAAATGAGGGGACGTATGGAAGGCATTGCTGGCTGCTGCTGCAAGGTAGTAACATCCGACCAGTCCAGAACGGTCCTATGAAAAGTGTGTGTGTGTGTGTGTGTGTGTGTGTGTGTTGTGTGTGTGTGGTGTGTGGTGTGTGGAGGCTTTGTCATCATGAGATATTTCCACCCCTAAGAGGGGGGTGGGGGGGTGGGGGGTGGGGGGGTGGGGGGTTTGGTGGGGGGGTTTTGGGGAGTATGTGGGTGGCCTTGAGACGTGACAGTAAAAGCACTACTCAGATATATTCGTGATTGTGGTGTTTCCCGCACAAGTCGTAAGCTCTTAACCAGACTTAGCATTTCGCAACAGTCTTTGTTCCTGCTGACTTACTGTTTACTAGAAAACCAAGACAGGGTAGGATGAAGCATTCTGTGAAGGTGTCCCTCATTCATGGACTTTGTTTCAGAAACCGTTAGTGCGCGCCAACACATTTTATATGTTTCCTTTTTCTTCAGTATTGGTCACATCCATTTCTTTCCTAACATGAATGCGAAGTGCAAAACCATTTTCCCCATTTTACAGCATTTGAAGTAGTTGCAAGATCAACGGAAGATTAGCAGCACAGCAAACGGTCCGTGAGAACGAACGGCGTATTCCAACTGTGAACATCTATTGACCTTTCACCCCACAGAAATTTTCATTTTACATGCTGGATGACAAAATTCAGCTCCATAATGCACTTCACTAAACACAAACAAATTAACACGTGAAAACGATCCTTTGTAAGGATTCACGATATCTAACTTCTAAACTTGACTAGGCTGCTGTCGTTTAGCTAGTCATGCCAGAAACGCCTATATTAAAGCCGGTTTGTTTCAACACTCCTGGGACAGAACTTTTTATTTATATATATTTTTTTTGATATATAGAGACAGTTTCCTTCTCTGATCAGAATCTTAAGTACAGTCAGGTATTCCACCACGCACAGGCAACTCTCATCCCTATCTCTGAATCACACCTCCCCTTCCCCGACAGGATCTTCTTCGTTTGAACCAAATTATGATACCCATTTATCAGTCGAAGTTTCTATCCAAGGAGTTCTGAAGAAAAGAAAAAAAAAAAGGCAAGAAAAATAAAACAAACGGGAAAAAGAAGAAAAAAAAGGAGGAAGTATTTCCTTTAGTGATCTCAAACTCTTAAACGACTTGTTTGCATCGAAGATTAAGATGATGATCACGGAACTAAACTACTCAGGAAACGGTAGTTCCCCACCCCAAACTCCCCACCCCCATCCCCACCACGATCTTCCTGTCGTTGTTTTTCATGTATTAACACTACACAGGTTTTATGCATCGGATGTATGATCCGCTGCGCACGGCAAAAAAAACGTTCTCGCTGCGTTGGTCAATACTTGGGCAACAGTAAGCTGATTGTATATCCTCTCCGTTGTGGGGTCACCTTTTGACGTGGCTATAGGTAAAGGGCAACGCTGGGAGCAATTTCAACACAGAGCATTCCAGACCACTGGTGTCTTCCAGAAAGAAAGAAAACCCAGTGCTGCCGTGGTGATGAGGGGGGAATTTTGCGTCGTCGCAGACTCCTAAAGGGGTGGTGGGGTAGGGGTGGTCGTGGTTTCGATTCCCATCAGGACTCATTTACTTCTGGGCGTGATTTTTCTGTTTCGAGAGGCTTCTCTACCCAGATTTTAGTTTTGCGAGAGACTATGTTGGGAAGACTGGGGCCGTACAGTCAGCGTGTCATCCACTTAATGGATGCGTCTCTGAAAGCTGTGTTGCTGAAATGTCCTGGACCGAGCGCGGGTAGTTTTGTGTGCCTCTCGGGGTCCTGGTTGAAAGGCGACCGCGATGTATCATGCCAGTAAGCGTAGAAGCACAGGCAAAATGTCATGCAGTCTTAGACCGGAATGGAAATCCGTAGTGTCATCTTCATTATCGTTGTCTCCACTGATCAACACTAAAAACAATAAACAAATCAACACACACACACACACACACACACACACACACACACACACACACACACACACGCACGCACACGCACATACACTCACACACACAACCTCAAATTCCGTGGTCCTTCATGCTCTGCTCTCATAGGGACCTCAGTGTTGATAGCCTTTCCACATCCATGGTCTGAGTTTGGTTCAGTAGGGGGCACCGGTATCGGCAAATTCATGGGGGCAGTCGTTGGACAGGCGTGGGGCGGCGTCCTTCGAAGGAACAGCTCAAGCAAGTTGGCTCCGCGACTTAGCAATCATTGTCGGGGGCTTAGAAGGGTGGTGTCCTGCGTACGTTTGGATCAGAAACGGCGCCACTGAAGACCGCCAAAGTGACTCATCATCA
>JADBJO010000118.1:0-7500 GCA_016801955.1 Conus betulinus
ACCACCCACAACACAACCCACACACACAACACCACACACACACACAACACATCCATATGAGGATAGAGTAAAAACAAACGTAGGAAAAGAATTCTTCAAAATCTTGACAACATCAGGCCCCAAAAAAAACAAACGTTCAACCCCACCAATGTTCACCCAAAAACACCATTAAACTATCATACTCATATATTGCCCAACCTTAAAAAACATAATTGATTCATCTAACAAAATGAAAAGCAAACACAACAAAGAAGGGTGACGAAAAGGACATCTTGCAAACCCTGCACTATAAAAGATTTTGAACAGCGCCCCCCTAAGCAACAAAATGTCTTTTCACAAACAATTAATTGCCCCTATATACACCAAGCTACACGGTAACATCAGAAATGAAAAAAGAAACATATATGAGGGATTACTGAAAATCACGTCAAAACCAGATACGCACAAACATATTCAAACAGACATTAAAAACAGAAAATACTAACTACACAACACAGAGTTGAGTAAATACACATTTGGCCAGATTTAAAGATAAAAAATAGATCCACAGCACATCATGGAAAATCATAAAAAAAGACAACACCATACGACAATGTGTTTTTTAACAAAAATGCAACTTAAGATCTCACAGACAAATGGTTAATATTAGGTAAACCCCCACCTAGCAACTTTGATTATACAAAGTAGATCAATAGTTAAACAATTGCACGTGCACAAATGGAAATCTTTGGCAGCGAACTCCACCTGAAACAGACACCTTCTCCCAGCAATAAACACAGACCCACACGTGCAACCGAACATGAGACTTGACCCACACACTGCAGCGCCAAAAGAAATCAGGTCACCGCCCCGCCCTATAAAAAGACCGACAGCGTTGCCCCAAAAGGATACCTGATTTTTTTTGAGGAAGGAGGTTCCTTCAAAACAAGCTTGATGGTCTTTTTTAATACTTCATTTTAATCACCATTTTTAAAGATGTTGCTCCCTAGACGGTTTGAGCTTTTTTAGATTTTTCAAAGGACATTTCCATATTATTCGTGATAGATTATAGATACATACACATGCATCTATTTTTTTTTTTTTCATCTTTTTTGCTCTCTCAGCCTGCTTGTGTTTTTTTTTGCTGGTTCATTATACTCCCCAAAGCGGGCTCCAATTCCCCATCCCGGCCCTCCCTGATTTATAGCGCACGAGATTTGTCCTGGCGCACACTCCCGGCACCCCAACTCTACGTTCCACAGAGAGCAAGTAATATTTCGTCGTCATGAGCCAACGCACGAGTATGAGAAGACACCCGCCCTGCTTGCTGAGCGCTTTGAAAGTGTGCCAGTAGGTGTCTGTTTCCGATCCAGCACATGGCAGGATACCACATACCCAGCCCTCTTTGAAACACTCTTGCGTGGACTCCTTTTTTTGTGGCATTATTGTAAGTGCTTGGAGTGTAGTCCTGTGCGTTGGACCTCGGTTATGTTGTCTCTGAAACAGCAAAAATGCGAAGAAAAACGTCGTCAAAAACACACAATCAAGTCACATCATACTGAAAACAATGTACGTTAATCCCAATGTGCGGGAGGTGTGGTTTTTATTTTCTGTTTAATGAAACAGGCGGTCATACAGGCGTACAGATCAAAAAGGTGCTGGACACAGCTGTCTTCGTTTTCCTCTCTTTGTTAATTATTGTTAGTGTCATTCCATGTGATGTTCACATAATTTATTTATTTTGTGAGAAGAGAGAGAGAGAGGGGGGGGAGAGATTAGGCAGACAGTAGACAAAACTAGCTAGATATTGGACGGATCGATGAGAGAGAGAGAGACGAGAGAGAGAGAGAGGAGAGAGAGGACGGGACATAACATCTATACATAAAGATGTGTGTGGTGTGTGTGTTGTGTGTGTGTGTGTGTGTTTGCGCAACGCGCGCGAATGTATGGCGTGTGGTGTGGGTGGTGGTGGTTGGGAGGTGGTGGTGGTGATGGTGGTTTTGTATGTCTGTGTGTGTGTGGTTCTGTCTTCTGTTTCTTTGCTAAGTTCTGAAGCCTTTTACCGTGTGATCTGCCCATACACAGGAGCCATTGGAACGCAAAACTGCTAGGATTACAGTTCACCCACCACTAAGAGCGGGAGGTTGGGCGCGTTGACAGGAGGAGGGGTCCGGGGATGGCTTTCACAAACTGCAACGTGGATAGGGTTGATTTTCAGGTCACGTGACTTGACCGAGAAGATGAAGTCATGGATCTGATGGTAGTTTTTATGTTGCCTGTGATGAATGTGGTTGTGTGTTGTGTGTGTGTGTGTGTGTGCGTGTGTGTGTGCGTGTATGTGTGCGTGGATGAGTGTGCCTGTGTGTGTGTGTGTGTGTGTTGTGCGTGTGTGTTGTGTTGTGTGTGCCTGTGCGTGTGTGTGTTGCTGTGTGTCACGCTCGTGCGCGCGCGCACGTCTGTGTGTGTGACAAACAGTACGTGTATGAGTGTTTTATTTGTGTGTGTGTGTGTTTGTGGTTAGCAGTACATGTATGAGTGTTGTTATTTGTACGTGTGTGTGTCTTTTTTTGTGTGGTGTGTGTGTGTTCCACGGACTGTGTGTAAGCTCCATGCGTGTGTATGCGTGATGGAATGTCCAACTTCTGGATATTGAAATCGGTTAGAATAACCGTCAGACGGAGAACAAATAAAGGTGTTTTTATAGGTGCGCGCAACAACAACAACAACAACAATACACACACGCACGCGCGCGCTGCGCTCGCGTGGCGCGCGCACGCAACACACGGACTTTGATGACTGAAACCATTTACTGTCAGATTAACATAGTGTTGTACTGACACACACACACACACACACACACACACACACAGAAGCCTGCGAAATGCTGACAGGGTCGATCAGCCTCTGAAAACTGCACTTATGGCTGAATGGAGGTCGAGAGTAAATGTTTGGAAACGTGGGCTGAATTTAAGTTCGTGAAAAGTGTTCGTTCACACATCCTTTGGCCACTCTCTCAACTGTGCATGGTGGTTTTCTTTCGTGGGACTGACGTGTCCTCTAGTAAACTTCCCTACAGGCTTAAAACACCCACTTAACACTCACCGCGCGTGAGATGTGGGTGGGTGCGGCGTCGGTGTCACGTGTGTGGTGTGTGTGTGTGGCGTGATATGTCGGGGTGTGCGAGGGCGTTTGATGGGTGGAAGGAGAAGGAATTGAATGCGTATGCGTATAGAAAGAGTGCGTGTGCGTGTGAATATGGAAATAGACACCAATAAAAATAGTCAGAATTTGAAACACTACAGCAGTCTCATTACCCTGGGAACATGACAGCCACAGAAGGATGGGGCGCTGGGGCGGAGGGGGGGGTGTGGGTGGGGACTTGCTTCTCTTCCCTCCCCTCGGCTCCCTTGGTGAGCCATTCATGTCAGGTACCTTGCGCAAAAATCCTGTGTGAATGGCTTGCTGGTATTAAGAATCCCCCCCCATCCCTACCCTCCCCCCCCCCCAACCACCTATCCCACCAACCCCTCCCCCTCCCCCCGTGGCCTGTTTCTCTGCCAACACTAACATGTTTCACTCGCATGCCACCCGTCCCTCCCGTGTGCCCACTACCGCCTTGTTTGGCGATGAAAATCAACCACCGTTTGAGACAGTTCGCTTCAGGATTAGCCGATTGATTTTACTTTTCCGTTCATATCGCTGAGGGTGAGCATAACCCCACGTCTCTCTATCTCTCTCCTCTCTGATCTCTCTCTATCTCTTTCATTTATTCTCTCTCTGTCTCTGTGTGTGTGTGTGTGTGTGTGTGTGGTGTGTGTATTCATTATAACGCCTCTCGCTCTCTCTCTCTCTCTTCTCTCGGGTCTCTCCTCCTCTCTGCTCGGTGTGTGGCATTGTAGTGTGTGTGTTGTACTCGACCGCGCGCGCCGTAGGTAATATAACTTTCTCTGTGTGTGTGGTGTGTGTGGCCGTGTGGAGTGTGTGTTGCCGTGTGTGTGTGTGTGTCCGTGGTTTGCACTGTGATACACAACAAAAATGACAGCCGGTTTACGATGAAATTAAAAAAAAAAAACAACTGTAGTGTGACATTTGTTGCCAGTAAGACTTGCCGTGCTCACCAAAAATTCTCCTGAAAAAAAAAAAAAAAAATCTAGATGCACGTCGTTCCTTCGTTACAGCAATATGAGTAATACGGTGAAAGCCAGAGTTGGGACTGGAGTTAAACTATCAGATGTGAATTTGTACTCCTTTCGAAAAAACAAGAGTTATATGTACAGATCTGCACTGTTTTCGCTGTTTGCTGATGAACAGTTCCTAAAGTTATTAAGACTGGCTATCATAGTTTAAGCTTTGATTGAATCTAATTAACAACCGTCATTCGCTGATAATAGCCAGCTAAGCTCTTTTATCTGGGCTTGGATTGCAGCAGCAAACATCTTACAGTTTATATTTAGTTGATCTTCATGACAAATGTGGCAAAAATCAGCATGAGTTTAAAAAAAAAACAACCGCTTTTTTATGACTTTTGCTTGATTACTGTAAAACTCCCCTGACATAGCCCACTAGGGAGGATCACGATGAGGACCTTGTTAAGGGGGTACTACCATAGAAATTCCTATGGTGGGATTCTTTCCAAGTCAGAGATGAACGCTATTGGCTCACGTTTTGCTTCCAGCCGGGTCAAGGGCAAAATTTCACAGTACACATCGGGAAAAACAAAGGGCCTCTCGCTCGAAGGTTAAACATTAGAAGTGCACCAGTCTTAGCCAACAATCCCATTGGGTGGAAACGTCCTTTTTTCAGTTGGTTGCAAAGCAAGGGGACTGCAGGCTGAAATCTAAAAGAAATTCTAAAAAGTACTAATAATGAATCATCCGAAAAACCTGGGCAAATGCATGGCAAGTCGAAACGCGACGCATTTCGACGTCTTAGGTCTACTTCAGGCAAGATAAACTTGCCTTAAACGTTTACAAGGTTTTAGATTACGTCCTTTTTTCTCCACACCACAAAGACAGATTTCTTCTTAATTCTCCACACCTCAAGCTTCTGTTGTTCCAAATCCCCTCATAACGTCAGAATTGCTCCTCTAGTCAACAACAGCCACCGTCCCTGCTGTCCTCCCAGTCCATCAAGCGCACAGTGCACTCGTAACATACCGCATACATCACACGGCGAGTTCCTCTTCAGCACCTCCTGCAGGTGGGCTGGCCGTAACAAGGGGTGTGAGTATGGAAAGGAAACTTCTTTCCGCGGAGGAGATGGGGACCAAGGCGCCACACCCGGCGCTCACTATGCCCATTAAGAGCAGGACCAGAGAGCGGCATGAAACACACACACACAGTCACATCCCCACACAACACACACACACAACACACACACGTGCGCGCGCGGCGCACTCACCACACACACGCACACACGCGCGCGCGAATATTTTTTATAAATAATTCTGACAATGTTGATAGTGTGGTAAATAACACCCTTGCTTTTTATATTGCTTTGGTTATTGCTCAGTCCACAGTTGCCAAACTATGTAAAAAAAAAAAAAAAGGCATTGAGATATGTGTGGTTAATAGTGATTTCTTTTTTTTTTTTTTTAGTGATTTGGGGGTGGGGGTGGGGGAAGGGAGGATGTGATGGTACAAATGGAATGTATATTGCAGTGTAAAGGTCTAAGATCATCTTGTGATGAAAAGACGTTTAAATAAAACTACTGAACTGAACTGAACACACACAACGCACGCACGCACGCATACACGCACGCCTATCCACACCCCCCCCACCCCCACCCCCCCACCCACACACACAGAGTCCCAGCCCCAGTCTCTTTTAATAGTATCGTTTCTTCTCAATATATTCTCTTGTGTTATCATTGAGCGGTTATTGTTGTCGCGCTGCGTTCTGTCCACTAAAGCACTAAGCCATACGACGGTGCTAATAAGAGCTGCGGGTAAGAAAAACAAAACATGCAGAAAACGGTCAAGGAAGCAGGCTATACTTATCATCGGACTCAGCATTGAACGGTAATGAAAGCGTCCGATAGTAACTTGAGAGCCAAATGAAGGGGCAGTGAAAATTATTTCTGATAGTATTTCGTTTATCCGATCCTAAAATCGAATGTTTTGGCTCCAGAGGAAAGGGGGTGGAGGGGTGTTGACGGGAGGTGGGATGGCTGGTAAGGGAGAGAGAAGAAGAAGCACAGACACATCACACACACACCACACACACAGAGAGAGAGAGAGGAGTACGAGAGAGACGAGAGGGAGAGAGAGAGATGGGAGAGGAGAGAGAGAATACCCGTCTACAAATAAATGAGGAAAAAACGTTCTGCAGCTCGAGGTTTCTCTGACGGCACAATGGAGTGAAGATGTTAACTGATTTTTTCTGTGGTGTGCGTCTCATTTGTAAAATTTTTCTTTTCAGTAGTTTATTAACTGATTGATTTTCGTGGCAATGTTTGTTGTTGTTGTACTTGTTATTTGAAAACCTTTACATAGGAGAGGCAGGGAGGGTTCACAGAAAGGGGTTGGGGACGGGAACATAAGAAGAGAGCGTTCAGGGGAGGGGAATCATGCGAAAGTGTGTGTGGGTGTGTGTGTGTGTGTGTGTGTGTGTGTGGTATGTTTGGGGGGGGGGGGGGGTGATAGGCTGAGTGAATATCGCATTAGGTACTGAATCAGGCGAATTCTTTGGCATGTTGGATACATGTGGGCTGTTAGCCTACATGTGTGAGCGTGTGAGTAGGCATATGTTTGTGGTTTGTGCATATATGTGTGCCTGTGTGGCTGTAAACTTGGTAGCTGCTTTTCTCCATTGTGATTCTAGTCCCCTGGTGGCTTTTTGGCCTGAACGAAAGAGAGAGAGAGAGAGAGAGAGAGAGAGAGAGAGAGGAGAGGAGAGAGAGAGAGAGAGAGAGAGAGAGAGAGAGAGAGAGCAAAACTGCACTACACAAAGCTTGCTTTTTTCCACATTCTTCTTTCTCTTTTTCTTTCTTTCTTTCCTTCCTTCTTTCTTTCTTCTTTCCTTTGTTTCTTTTGTTCTTTTCATCGAATCCTCAATTTTCCACCCTTTTGTTTTTTTACCGATGTTTCGTGTTCAATTTTTCAAAATCCTTTATTTTTCTTCCCCCCCCCCCCCCCCCCCCCCCCGCCCCTCCCTACCCCCACGTCCTCCCCACCCCCCCTCTTTGTTTTCAGTGAGACTGCATTCCCGTATTATTTATCCTCTATTACCCTTTCTTCCCACTGACTGGAACTGGAGAATGTTTCAAGTACAACACACACACACACACACCACACACACACACACACATAAAGCACGCACGCACTCATGCGCGCATGCGCGCACAACACACACACACCACACACCACACACAACTCAAACACACACTCACACTCGCGCGCGTGCGCGCGCGCGCGCGCACACACCACACACACACACACACACACACACGGAGAGTCAGAGGGTGTCGTTGAACTCATCCAGAGCAGAACTGAAGTGTGGAGCACAATATGCACGTAAACT
>JADBJO010000118.1:10000-35000 GCA_016801955.1 Conus betulinus
TCAGACAAATACAAAGTTGAACAATCTAATAGTTGAGGAAAAACAAGTGCAGGCCAACAACCCATACGTCATCACAGTAATGACTTGGCAAAGATCTGAGCTTAAGGCAGGGAGGGGAGGGTGGGGGTGCGGGTTGAAGATGAAGAAGATGGGATCATAAAAGCATGAAAATATATTATAATTATGAAAACTCTTCACTAGCTGCATGAGGGAACCATCGTAATCCCTTTTGAAGGCAGATCTATTTGCATTGCCCGCTCCTAGACCTTTCGCCCGCTGGATCGGACACATCAGGGAGACACGGCTGATCGTGTCTGTGCTCCTGGCGTCAATAGAGACGCACCACAGTCCATAATGCTGTGGTGTTCTCACCACCACCAAGGGTTCAAAAAAGAATCCAATAGCACCCCCAAAGCAGCCAGCGAAGGGTAGTAAATGAAACAAATCAAAAGTGTGTAAAGTGAGGATGAATGATAAGAATGAATCATCTCGTTCTATTCGCAATGTAAGATCAAGGAAAAAAGCAGCAAATGATGTACTACAAATAGATAAACCGTGTTGCATTCCCTATTTGCGCGCGCGTACACACACACACACACACACACACACACACACACACACACACACACACACACACACACACACACTACAGGCCAATCGCTCTCACTTCACATGTGGGAAAACTTATGGAAAGAATTATTCTAAAAAGACTTGAACATCATTGTGAAAAAAGTCGTGTAATACCAATACAACAGGCGGGCTTTAGAAAGGGTAGATCTACAGTTGACCATCTTGTAAAAATTACAACACAGGTTAAACATCAGTTTGCACGTAGAAAAAAATGTGCTTGCCACGTTTTTTGACATTAGAAAGGCATATGACCAAGTCTGGCATTCAAAACTTCTGAATAAATTGAAGTTAATTGGTCTCTCGGGATGTATGTACAATTACTTAAAAACCTTTTTAACTGATAGAACAATACAGACGAAGGTAGGAAATGTATATTCTAATGAAAGACATATCCAGATGGGAATCCCGCAAGGAGCTGTGATAGCTCCTATCCTGTTTAATATTTTGATCCATGATCTTCCTAAATCATTATCAAAAACTGTTGAACTAGTACAATATGCGGATGATATCTGCATATGGATGAAAGTTACTTTTAAAACGTCACACACCAGTTAGATCAATCAATTATATTAAAAAGTTATATCAAAATGAACTAGATAAGATTAGTAAATACATGACTGAAAATGGATTGGCCCTTTCAGCTGAAAAAATCGCATATGGTTCTGTTCAATACTGGCTATGATCCTGATCCTTTGCCCTCATTTCAAATAGATGGATTGTGCCTTGAATATAAAAAAGTTGTAAAATTTTTAGGAGTAAATTTAACTTCTAAATTGAGCTGGAATTATCACATACAAACGATTCTAACAAAAGGTAAGAAAACATTAAACTTCTTGAAAAATGGTGAGTCAACAATCATGGGGTAAAGACAGTAAAGTATTAACACATTTAGCTACTGCGCTTGTACGATCAAAACTATCCTATGCCCAGGAGACATTTTTTTCAGCCCCAAAATATTTAATTAAAAAGTTGCAGAGTATCGATAGTAAAGCTTACAAGATAGCTCTTGGTGTCCCCGTTCATGCATCAACTTTAAAAACTTATATGGAGATCGGAATATTACCTTTTGAAGAAAATATGAAACTTGCATCTGCAAAATATATTTTAAGAAGTCATACACTACAAAATCTTAATACCAGTGAAACTGAATTAAAATCAGAAATAAATTTTCCTAAACGGGGCTCAAAAAATTGATTCTCTAAAATCGATAGCCTCATACACATCTGACTTATTTACAAAAGCAGGCACTGCACCTCAAAACGTAGCTCCTCGGGTGTCTTTTAGCACTATCCCGGAATGGGAACTTAGTAGAGCAAATTATGACATAGACTATACAAGTTTAAGAAAAAGTGATGGACCCTTGTTGCCAACGAATGTTAAGTCACATATAAATGAAACTTATATAAATCACCTTAAAATCTATACAGATGGCTCTGTACTAGACAATCACTTGTCTGGTTCAGCATTCATAATTCCATCCTTAAAAATAGAGAAAGGTTACCACCTTGGAAAGAATATTTCCATATTTACTGCGGAACTTGTTGCCATTATTATGGCATTAAACTTTCTTCTTGACTTTCGATTTCCTGTATTTCAAATACTACTTTGTGTTGATTCAAAATCAGTCCTACAAGCTCTAAAAAATTTTCGAACACAAGTGTGAGAGCAGAACTTATATCAGAAGTGTACCACTTAATTCATTTTTTGTATTTACGTGGTTCTTATGTCGATTTTTGTTGGGTTCCATCTCACTGTGGATTACCTGCGAATGAAAGGGTAGACAAATTAGCCAAAAAGGCTGCTATCACTGAAAAATGATTTAACAAAGATATGCATTCCTTTATCCTTACATGAGAGTTATAGTCTTTTAAATGACGCAGCCTGGAACTCTATTTCAAAGAAGGGAAAAGGCACCAAAAAAACAAAGAGGGGATATTATTTAACAAGGTATCAGCAAATAAAACAGGTATGAAGAATCTCTACCAAGAGAGGATTTTAAAAAGTTTGATTTTTAGATTGAGGCTTAATGCCTTTAAAACCAAATTCTGTAAACATGTGACTTGTATTTGTGGCCAGCAAATAACTCCGTTCCATCTACTATTTTTGTGCGATAGAATGAAAACCCTATTTACCTGCTTGGTTGTTGAACACTGAACCGTCGATGTCAGTCTTTGAAGACATCATCTCTGACGAATCGAACATTTTTGAAGTTGTTCAAGGACTGATCAAGAGCCCAGTTGGACATTTACTTTAACGTCTATGTTATTTTCTTAATCTTGGTGTTAGTTGCTTATTTAGTGTTTCTTTGAAAGTTTTGGATCCAGTTATGTGGTGTTTTTTCACTTTCTTCTTCTTCTTCTTTTTTTTTTTTTTAAAAAAATCTAGGCCTAATTGCATTGTACATACCTACGTACGCCCCCAAATCAACACCAACCGTTTGCATGCATACACCCAAAAACATCACACACACACACACACACACACACACACACACACACACACACACACACACACACACACACACACGCGCACACACACACACACATAACACTTAGATACTGTCTAAGATCACTGTTAGGTGGATAGAGACGTTAAATTAAAGAACGAACGAACACACACACACACACACACACACACACACACACACACACACACACACACACACACACACACACACACACACACACACATACACTTACACACACACACACACACACACACACACACACACACACACACACACATAAACACACGCACGCACTGCCTCCACTTCCCCCACTCCGCTCCTCCTCACGCCTTCAGCTGCTCGACACACCGACACAAAAACACATGCACATAGACCGCGTCTGCTAGCGCACATCTGCTCTGGCATTACACATTTCTACCCCTCCTCCTCTCCTACACTGACACGCACACACACTCAGATTAGAACGCATACCACTATCAGCACAAATGAAAATTGACCAGCTGGATTTGGCTGACCCCAGTCCTGACATACACATTCCCTACATGAAATCACACAGAATCGCATATGCTTATTAACACACTTGCGATTCCACACAAGCATTCAAAACTACACACACACACACACGCACGCACGCACGCACGCACGCACGCACGCACGCACGCACGCACACGCACGTACGCACACACGCGCGCGGTGTGCACACACACACACACACACACTCTCTCTCTCTCTCTCTCTCTCTCTCTCTCTCTCTCTCTCTCTCTCTCTCTCCCTCTCTCTCACCACCACCACCACCCTATTCGCATATATTGCAGGATTTTGCAAACCAGTCATCTCTAACTTGTCATCAACGATTGTTGGAATGTGTCCAGGGACTGATAGATCAGATGGTTGAAGACTGGAGCAAGAGAATCGCTACATTCTTTAAGGGTCCTGGCATTGATGTCATCAGGGCCACATGTGCTCTTGGGGTTAACTATTTAACACACTACGCACAGATTCCTCCATGACGGGTCACTGGTGGTGTGATTTGGTCTCTTCCTTTCTTAATTACGGCAGCCTTTTCACTTTTGGAAGTCCTTGTTGTCAAAGCGTTTGTAAAACATGTGACACACAATTATGAAGTACACAACCGACATTAGCGCCCTGGTTTCCTGTTGGTGTTAAGTACATCAAGGATCCAAAACAGGGTGTACCAGAGGGGATAATTTCAGGACAGATATGAAAGGCTGCTGGAGCTGGCCTTGTGATTCTACAATCTGGAGCTTTGACGCACGTTTTCAGATCATTTTGGACTGAGCTGAGAAAGTCTCTGATCCTCGTCCTGAAAATATTTCCTTGTGCGTACCTGATGCTTTTCGAATGAGTATCCTTTAATCCACTGAGAACCCGGCATGGTAGTAGACTCAACATACAGATCCGGTGATATGCTTTCATGCCCTTCTTTCATGAGTTTTTAGTGTAATCTTTCAACGGATGGTCAGTTTTTTTTTTTTTCCCTGCCATAGGGTTCAGTGTACTCTGGTTATGTGTCTTTCAAATGATCTCGTCTTTTCTGAAGCGTCAGTGTGGTCCATTCATGGGATTTATTTCTCCCTTTTCATAGGCTTTAGAGTCCTCTTTCTAGAGCGTTAGCTGTCTTCCTTTCCTCTTCACAGGGTTCAATGTTCTCCCGTCATTCGTTTGAGTGTCCTCGTTCCATAGGGTTTAGCGTCTTCTTTGCATGGGATTTAATGTCTCCTTTACTCAGCATGTAAAGGCCCACTCTCATATGGTTCAGTTTCCTGAATTCATAGGACTTATTGTCTTCACTTCTCCCATCGAAGGGTTTAACGGCCTCATTTTTATTTAGAGTCTTCCCCCTCATTAAGGTTTAAATTTCTCTTCTGCTGTGAGGATTTCTGTCCATGGCTCTGCACAATACTTAATGCCCCCCTCCCTCCTCCCCTTGGCATGAATTAATGTAACTTTCTTTCACATTGTTAGTGTCCTTTTTCAAAGTGGTGGTTTGTCTTTTTTATGCTTCATTCACATTGTTCAGAGTTTGTCTTCCCAGAATGTAGTGCTTTCTGTCGCACGTCTGCGTGCCTTTCTTAAATGTTGGCCGCTACGATTTTTGTTGTTGTTGTTGTTGTGTTAATGTTTAGTAGGTACTTCTTCAGAATTCAACCTGAAACTTTGTGTTTTTGCAGGTTACTGTGGACTTTGCACTGCATTGTCAACAAAAGCAAGCACCCACACCAAAGAAATACCAGGTCAGGACGGGAATGAGACGGTGGTACTTCAAATTTGGAGAAAAGCAATTCCCGGGGAATACAGGAAAAACTCGGACGCTACTGGATCAAGCAATTGTAGAGCTTCTGTGCTGATATCACGATGGCGAGGAACAGAGTAGCAGACTAGTAGCTTTTCCTATGAAAGGTGGAGAACAGTAAAAAACGCAAACCCAGGTTCCTGAAAGCAAATGCTTATGCAGTCAAAGATAAAAAAAAGAGAAACGATGGACCTCATTACTAAATTTCTAGAAGATGGGAAGAAGTTCTGGATGCTCACACGCCAGCTGAGTAATGAAACCATGAACGGATGGAGGTCAATCTCGGAAAAAACGGAGAGCTGCTGATTGAGAAGCATGCAGCAGATCACTTCGCTTAGGCTCAGCTCAATGAAAGAGATACCCGCGGCGGCAAGTAGCGCTTTTGGACAGCCAGAAGAAAGCAGACTCCTGTCCTGAAACAAACAAGTGACGGGAATTCACCCGCCAGTCGCAGGTCCAACAGCTGCTTTTTAGAACAGAACAAAACTGGAGTTTATGGAATGTACGGAGAAGGTATTTGATAGTGTCTGTCAAGCCGGCTGATCTTGAAACCTCCATCAATTTTGAAGTTAATCAAATCCTACCTCCACAACGAAAGCAATCCTTAGTGCAGGAAATGTTTTTGGACGATTAAGTGTCATGGGGTCATGGGGGAGAAAGCAACACTACGCTAATGACCTCGTCCAGTGGTGCGGAGAACATCGCGTATACTCGGCCATCTACATAAAGCAGCAAGTCTTGGAGTTGCACAGTTCAAGAAAAGTCAAGTTATTTGTTAGCATCAAGTAAGAGAAACTGCCAACAGCTCTTTAACGTTACGGTGAACGAGAAGGATCACCCAGGCTGCAACCAGCAAGGATGAAGTACGACAGCACTTTAAACGGTAAGTGGGAATATCTTTTTTTCTCAAACAGCTACATTCTCGGTGGAATCAAGTTAAGAGAGGCCGAATCAGTTTGTAACTCTGAAATGACGATCAGTTTTCAAGATCGTGAACAAAAACCTCATATAGAAGTCAATTCATTTTCCTCTTTCTGTCTGCTCTGGACTTTGACATCCCATAAATTAGTCACACGCACGCACGCACGTACGTACGTACACACACACACACACACACACACACACACACACACACACACACACACACACACACACATGCCCACATGAACACACACACACCACACACATGCCCTCACACACACACACACACACACACACACACACACACACACACACACACACACACACACATACACACACAAACGCGCACGCGCGCGCGTGCAAGTGGTCGGGGGAGGAGAAGTGCGGGGTGAGGGGATGTAGGGGAGGAGGGAGTGTGCATGGCGGAAGGAGAGAGAAGGGGGGTCCGGGGCGAGGAAGGGGGGGGGGGGAGAGAGGGAGAGAGAGAGAGAGAGAGAGAGAGAGAGAGAGAGAGAGAGAGAGAGAGAGAGAGAGAGAGAGAGAGAGAGAGAGAGAACAACGGTAGGCAGATATCTAGACAGGTAATTTGGTTCTCTCATGAGAAGGCATTAACACACAAGCGCGCGCACGCACGCACACACACACACACACACACACACACACACACACACACACAGAGAGAGAGAGAGAGAGAGAGAGAGAGAGAGAGAGAGAGAGAGAGAGAGAGAGAGAGAGAAACACACACACACACACACCCACACACACACACACACACACACACACACACACACACACACACACACACATGCACACACACACACACACACACACACATGCGCGTGAGCTTACACACCACTCTTGATCCACTGTCTTGAATTATTGAAAGAGGTAAACACTTTTCATCGGATTTGAGATTTTATAGCGGAAAGATTCTTAAAATTTTGGGTGCGTTTTTAGAAGACGTATTTAAAAGAGTTGTGTGAATGAATGACTTGTGAGTTGACTTCAACGCCGTGACAGCCCTGATATGGCCCTTTGCGGTCGGCTGGGCTATAAGCAACATTACTTTTCCTTACCTTGCGGTCGGTCTGGAGAACAAACTTTTGCCCCAAGAGATAGCAAGAAAGCTTCTGGATAGACCAAAACAACACCCAAACACTCCCTCACAACAGTAGAATAACGAGTCTCTCTGATAAGCAGTTTCCTGCTGATAAAAACAACAGGATGCAAAACACCATCATGCTTCTGCAAAAGAACACCACCATCCATCTGGTTTCTTAACAAGCACAATGGGAGAACTATAGGGAGACTGACTACGCTGAATGACACCGCGTTGTACCATGGTCTGGACTTTCTGTTTAACAACTTCAGTCGCACGCACACACACACACACACACACACACACACACACACACACACACACACACATCAACATGCTAAAGACCTCAACATTAAAGACCTCCTTTAAGTTCGACCACACAGAAGCAGATCTATTTACCCCTGACCCCTTTCATTCCCACCCCGTTTCCCCCAACTCGCTTATTCCCTGCGCCCTCTCATCACTCCTACCTCCGCTTCCCGTAAAAGGCTCCCAAATGACAAACATGACAAATCGATAACTGGTCACGAGTAAAAATCGATTAAAATCGACGACAACGAAAAAAAAACGAAAATAATACAGTAAACATTTTCAGTTCTGTTGTGTCTGTAGGGAACCTCAAATCGCGTGGTGCTTTCCTTCATGATGCTTTCCTTCATTCTTTGTGTATATTACGTATCTCCCACACACCTCTCTCTCTCTCTCTCTCTCTCTCTCTCTCTCTCTCTCTCTCGCTGAGCACCATTCCCTTGTGCCACATCCTTTCTACTTTGAGATCAGAAACACGAAATGCAAAGAGAAATGATGTTATGTATCCCTTCATTTTTTGCTCAAATTGCTGTTGACTATCATTATTACCATTCAATTTTTAAACTGTACGCAACAATGAAGAAAAAGCAAACTTTTAGTAACATTTTAAAGGATTTTTTCACCCATGTTCTACAGCGCGTCACAAAGATGTCTCGTGCACTGAATGAGAACAGGAACATCAGTTGAATGCTCCGAGTATCCATCTATGATTCAATTTAGTGATCGGTTTTAACAAATGTACGTCACGTTTTTGTGCGGTGAACTTTATGTCGTTCCTATATCTTCGTCACTGAAAAAAAGACTTTCTTCCAACTTGCTGTGAACCAACACATCATGATGACACAAGCTGTAGATGCATTACGTCATGGGTGTGGCCTCACCGAGGGAGGGTGTGGTGATGGCGATGGGTGAGGGATGATAACAAAGGACATTCCTCGCAGTACAACTCAACTGGGCCGTAGTGCGGTCAAAGTCTTAATTGTATTCTTAGTCTTCTTTCAGCTCCAAAGCTTAAGCATGCACGAAAAGCGGCAACTGACAAAACGTAATATCTTGCTGATTCCCAGGGACAGAGCGATGTTGACAGAGATGCAGGGAGGCATAGAGCGATGTTGATTAAAAGAGAAAAGACATAGAGACAGATGCTAAGATGGTGACAGAGAGAGAGAAAATGGGATGAAGTGGGGGAAGCGGAGAGAGAGGATACAGAGAGATGAATGGATAGGGGGGGAGGAGAAAGAGGGGAGAGTTTGGGGGAGAATAGCAGGAAAAAGAGAGAGAGAGAAGAAAGAGAATTCTCTACTGAGTATTCGGCCAGTTGCTCTGCAGCAGAGAGAGAAGTCGTGCGCTGGCGAGTCACGCGCTTTCGTAATCACACACCCTATCCAAATGTGACATCGTCACGAGATCTCATTCAACTAAAAGGTTCATGTCTTTAAAGGTACAGACATACGGTGCATCAAAGCATCACTTCAGCTGCACATTGCATGCAGTGCGTCCATCGGGGTGACTACCACCTGCCCTGAAAAGCAGTAGATCACAGCGATAAAGTGAACGTGAGACTGTGGACCAAGTGACTTTTCCAGTACAACGACGGCTAGAGGAATGTGCATCACGTCCCTGCATACACTAAGAGTCACCTGATAACCTTGTGAACAGTCGTTGCGGTCGCAGGAAACGTGTCCAAACTATTGATTGTGGGGCGCTCCGGGAGGGGACCTGATTCAACTGAGTCGTGAAAGCTATTGTAAGGTGGGTGAACTCCTGTCTGTGCTCTTTGATTTTGTCGCCCTTGAAAAGAAATGCCATGTCAACCGTGCGCTACCTGCACTTTGAAATGACACGAACGAACCTCCTTTAGATGTCGCTGATTCTCATACAGTAGAGAAAATGTAACAACTTTGTTCAGACTCTGATTTTATGCAAACTTCAGATTTGATTTTGCGAATATGCAAAACCGAGAACAAAAAATAAGGTAATCAACGAGGAAAACAGACTGGAGTTGCTGACAACATATGTTTACTTTTTTCTTCCTTCAGCACATTGTCCATTTCACTGACTGAAGTCTTGAGTACGTCTAAGTTTATCCAGGTCCATATTCACCCCAGAAATATGCTTATGCATGTCCATATAAACCGTGGGCCTAATGTCATTAATGTCTCTCTTCACCCGAATTACATGTTAAATCTGATCTGTTTTTCAAGTTTCTCCAGGTCTAAATCCATTCAGAACTATGTTTTGCACATTGCTGTTATAGGTCATATATTATGATGTAAACTGTTTTAAAATGACCCAGGTTGACGTGTTATTTCTGGTGGCCAAAAAATGATTCACTCGAGAATAGCGTTAAGATAATCCAGCTCTTGATATGGAAAGTGAATCAACGTGTAAGCTCAAGTTCTCGAACCGGAAAGTCGTGATTCAGATCCATGTCAACTGTCATGTGTCTAAAATGATCTATAGCAGATGTAAAGAACTAGAATTAGAAATGTTTTCCAAAACTCGGTCACGGTTTCCTAGTAAAGGACAGGTCTACCAACATTGATATTCTTATTCAGCTGACTCGCTCAGAGAATGGACAAAACGAGGTCAAAGTAAGTAAAGTGTTGCCGAATGGGTCACACAGCTGACTCGCTCAGAGAATGGCTGAACGAGGTCAAAGTAAACAAATCTTAAATAAATGTCAGCGAACCGCCCAGAGAAACGTGGACAAACGAGACACAAGACAACACACAACGCGTTTCGACCTCTTAGGTCTTCCTCAGGTGAACAAAGACGGACAAAATAACGAAAATGCACTTAGCTTTGATCGCTTCAGATTGCTTCTGAGTTCAGCGCAAGGAAGGCGTTGAATGAGAAAGAGGCTGTCGGAAGGGAAATAATGTGAGTCAAAGTCGTAATGATGATAATAATATTACTGATAGGAATACTATAATGGGTCAAAATATTGAAAAAAAAATTGTCAATAAGTATGGGTATGGGAGAAAGGAGAGTGGGTTAGAGGATTCTTAAACAGCAGGGTTGCTGTGGCAACAGTCTCAGAGGCGAAGGCGATGGTGATGTCAATACTAGTGGTGGTAGTATCAATACTAGCAATATTATTACTGAATGGTACTACTAACAACGATAGTGAAGGTTAAGGTAATAAAAACACAATACAGAATTATATTTAGAAAATACATTTTTATAATAATCAAATAAATAAATAAATGTGCGCATTTGTGCGCGCGCGCGCGTGCGTGTGTGTGTGTGTGCGCGCTTGCGCGTGTGTGTGTCCTACTGTGTGTGTTGTGTGTGTGCGCGTGCGCGCGCGTGTGCATGTGTGTGCTTGTGTGTGCGTGTGTGTGTGTGTGTGTGTGGATATGTGTGTGTGTGTGTGTGGGGGGGGGGGGGGGGTGCGCATAGTTATCAACATTTCCACAACATATGCACAGGAAAGAGGGAAGATGGAACAGGAGTTCATGCTGAAGAAATAGTGGGTGAAGATAACAGAAAAGAAAACCAAATGAAGTGAAGGAAATGGAGTGGACAAGTATCTGAATAAACAATAGACTGATGTGAGAAATAGAGAAGGTGTGGTGAGAAAGGAAAGGAAGATAGCTATAAGTTATGTGTAAGGTAAATAGTGGGAGATATGGTATTATGTGTGTTTAGTGGAAGATATTGTGGGCTGAGACTGAAGTGGTGGGTTGGTACATGTAACTTTAAGGTGTTGATGGTATAAAGGTGGAGGGAAGAAGGGGATGGGTTTATATACTGACTGGGGGAGGGGGGGGGGGGCAACATATTCACACCTATACACAATCTCTCTCTCTCTCTCTCTCTCTCTCTCTCTCCTCCTCTCTCTCTCTCTCTCTCTCTCTCTCTCTCTCTCTCTCTCTCTCTCCCCCCCCCCCTCTCTCTCTCTAAAAATTAAGTTATTGTATCTAAGTTTTATCATTATTTTAATTCTACAATTATGGCTGGCAATGGGATTAGTGATAATGGAACATAATGCTTAGAAGTATAAAGGTAAAAATGACAATGACGGTAATAACAATGACATCAGTGTTGTTGTAAATTAAATGTAGTGATGTAATGATGGTGATGAAGATAACAGTAAAGGTAATGATATGATGATAGTGATACAGTAAAAGGTTTTAAGTAATGTAGGTAGGATGATATTAGGTGGAAAGGAGCTGAAATGTTCAATGAACAACAGCAGACAGTACTAGAGTGATGATAATAATGATAGTAGCGATGGTAAGTGCAGTAACACTAGCGGAAATAAGGCGCCAGGAAAGAAAAGGAAACGACCAACGATAAAGGAGCTAGCATTCTATTTATTGTGTGTGTGTGTGTGTGTGTGTGTGTGTGTGTGTGTGTGTGTGTGTGTGTGTGTGTGTGTGTGTGTGTGTGTGTGTGTGTGTGTGCCGTTTAGTAATGTCAGCCTTATTCATTGGTTACCCTCCACCTCCACCCCCAGCAACCGCCATACCTACAACACCCCTACACACATCATTACTAGGGCAGGGGGAGGAGGAGGAGGGGGAGTAAGTCGATTGACGTAGCAAATGGAGAGACTCAGAGAGTGTAGGAAAAGGAAAAGATGATAGCTGCAACCTATGTCTGAGGTAAACAGAGGGAGGTAGGGTAGTGTGGGTGTGTGTAGGTGGAGGATATTTTAGATTGGAGCTGCAGAGGTGGAATGGTACATACTACTTTTGGACGTTGATGCCATGAGGATGGACGGTGCCCAGTTTGGCAATGAGATAAGATTCCTGCATAAGGCGTTCCAAGTTGTCACTCTTCGATTGCCACAGTGCCAAGACTTTGACATGGTTGATGTTGTGTTGGGCATGGTTGAAGTGTAGAGCGACTGGTTTGGGCCGATGGTGGCGGATGTCGGCCAGGTGTTCAGAGATGCGCGTCTCAAGTGTGCGAGATGTCTCACCTACATAGATCTTACCGCACAGCTGCTGACAGTGGATGGCATACACAATGTTGTGGCTCTGGCAGGAGAAAGTGCGTTTAATAGTGAAAGAGCCCGTGGGGCCATGTAAGATGTTGTCTGGTTTGGTGAGAGAGCAGATTTTGCAGTTGGTTTTGAGCAGGGGAAAGTACCTGGGCTTAGGTGTGGATATTTTGTTCAGCTTAGAGCGCACCAGTAGGTCGTTGAGGTTTTTGTCACGTTTGAAAGTGATCATTGGTTTGGTCTCAAAGGCAGGTTTATGATTTTCTACTATGTGCCAGTTAGACTTCAGGATCCTGCAGATGGGCAGATTGTGAGGATGGAAGAGAAGGCAGGCAGTGGGTCTGTCTGTCTCTCTTGGGAGGTTTAGTTTCCAGAGTAGATGTTCTGGATTTAGCTGCAGTGCGGCTGAGAGCATCATTGATGACGGCACTAGGGTATCCACGGTTGGTGAAAAAATCAGACATTTTGGCTGCTTGTATGGTGAAATCTTCTTCGCTAGAGCAGAGTCTGCGTAGGCGAAGGAATTCAGAATATGGAATGCTGTTTTTAGTAGACTGGTGGTGAGAAGATGTGTAGTCCAGGTATGAGTGCGCATCAGTAGGTTTGTAGAAGACTGAGGTTTGAAGCAGTCCATCTTTGAGGGAGATAGTGATGTCCAGGAAGTTAGCTGACTGTGAAATGGTGTAGGTCAGCTGGATGGATGGATGGAAGGTCTGAGCAAAGTTGAGGAAATTCTGGAGGTCATGTTCTGGCATGGATGTGGCTCCCAATCCATCATCTATGTATCTTTTGTAGAGCTCTGGTGTTGGGCCTGTGTAAGAGGTTAGTAGGCGGTGTTCTAGGTGTCCCATGAAGAGGCAGGCATAGGATGGTCCCATTTTGGTTCCCATAGCAACACCACTGATTTGTGAGAATGTATGGTTGTTAAAGAGGGGGGGGGGGGGGGGGGGGGGGAGAGAAGAGAGAGAGAAGGAGAGAGAGAGAGAGAGAGAGAGAGAGAGAGAGAGATTGTGTATAGGTGTGAATATGCCCCCCCCCCCCCCCCCCCCCCCTCCCCCAGTCAGTATATAAACCCATCCCCTTCTTCCCTCCACCTTCATACCATCAACAACCTTAAAGTTACATGTACCAACCCACCACTTCAGTCTCAGCCCACAATATCTTCCACTAAACACACATAATACCATATCTCCCACTATTTACCTTACACATAACTTATAGCTATCTTCCTTTCCCTTCTCACCACACCCCTTCTATTTCTCACATCAGTCTATTGTTTATTCAGATACTTGTCCACTCCATTTCCTTCACTTCATTTGGTTTTTTTTCTTATTTTCACCCACTATTTCTTCAGTATGAACTCCTGTTCCATCTTCCCTCTTTCCTGTGCATATGTTGTGGAAATGTTGATAACTATGCGCACCCCCCCCCCCTCACACACACACACACATATCCACACACACACACACACACACACACACACACACACACACACACACACACACACACACACACACACACACACACACACGCACACACACGCACACACACAAGCACACATACGCACACACACGCGCGCGCACGCGCACACACACAAACACAGTAGGGACACACACACGCGCAAGCGCGCACACACACACACGCGCGCGCGCGCGCGCACAAATGCGCACATTTATTTATTTATTTGATTATTATAAAAATGTATTTCTAAATATAATTCTGTATTGTGTTTTTTATTACCTTAACCTTCACTATCGTTGTTAGTAGTACCATTCAGTAATAATATTGCTAGTATTGATACTACCACCACTAGTATTGACATCACCATCGCCTTCGCCTCTGAGACTGTTGCCACGGCAACCCTGCTGTTTAAGAATCCTCTAACCCACTCTCCTGTCTCCCATACCCATACTTATTAACTTTTTTTTTTTTCAATATTTTGATTTTGACCATTATTAGTATTCCTATCAGTAATATTATTATCATCATTACGACTTTGACTCACATTATTTCCCTTCCGACAGCCTCTTTTCTCATTCAACGCCTTCCTTGCGTTCACTGACATTTATTTAAGATTTGTTTAGATTTCCGCCTGCGGTCGTTTCACTTTGCAACGAGGTCAAAGTAAGTAAAGTGTTGCCGAATAGGTCATAAGGATGGAATTCGAAGCAAAATCAAAATAACTTAATTTGAGTTAATTTCAGTCATAACTATCCGACTAATCGTAATGATCAAGTGGCGCAAATTATACGAAATAACCCAATGTGGGTAAGAAAGAACCGCATCCATGAGTAAACTGAAGGTCAAGAAAATACAAAGATAAGAGATAAGAAAAAGATACACCCGAAGGTGCTGCCGACCAAACCACCTCGGAGCAATCCTGTACCTCCCTTGGAGCCTGCACTGTGTTCACATATGGTGCAGGCATGCACCTGGCATTCCATTAACATGTGAATGGACATAATTGCTCCCTGGCAGATACGATCGTGTTACGGCCACTGGATGGGACACGACAGAACCTCCACGGGAACGTTCCCATGGGTGTATTAGCCTATATTTAATGACTGCAGAGTCCACCGGCAAAATCGCCACCGTCAAGCAGCTGCCATGTGCATCTCGTAATCTCACTCGTTGCTGTTCAAGACATCCAATTCTTAGCAACTTGATGCTGATAAGGCTCAAGATCAAGTGACCTAATATGTGTTACTATAAGCCACATCGATATCAAAGATGACATCAGGTTATGATCACCCAGATTTGTACTCAAAGGCCATGTTTACGTAAATGGATCACAATGACCCAAGGAAGAGTTAATGTCAGATGACACACTAGCTCACCATGCCCCAGGTCAAAGCTCAAATTTAAACCCAGTGTGTATCGAGGTCTGGGTGACTGTTATCAAATGTGTGTCACTTGAACTGTGAAATGTTAAACTTTGTTGCTATAGCCGATTTGTGTCACTCAACTTTGTGAGTCTGCATGGTTGAATTTGATCATTTCACTAGAGACATGTACGTCACCTCCCTTTGAGAGATATGGCATTACATCAAGGCCAAACAAACATCACGTCGAGTTAAAGGTCATTCACTGTTCTGTTTCTTGTGATTATGGTTCACCATGAATCAACGTATTCATACCTTGATCTCGTACTAGGATCCTGTTTAGCATGAACAGTCATAGTTCTCTTGACTTTCAGTCTTGATCTGGATCACATTGACATAATTGTAGTTTCTTCTTGACTTGTTTGACTTGGGTCACTATGACATGATTAAATCACAAGACTTTCACGCGGTCTTGGTTGAAGGGGGGGGGGGGAGATGCTACGGCAGACTATCAGGAATATGTTCTGACATGGCCAGCATAGAACTTGTACTCGATTTTACAAGACACATGTCGATTCAAATAGGGCAAAGGGAGGATGGAAGAAAGAGATCGCCCGGAGGCTACACTGACCTGGACGAAACTAAAGGCTTGGGGGGAAACCATATTTGGATGGAATATAGACTTGGGGAAAAGGAAACGCGGGGAAGTATGTTGCAGGAGAAACACAGACGTTTGACGAACATACTCAGAAACATAGAGTCGCAATGGCGGCTAACCACTGAACTCCAAATACCAAGGTGACAAAGACAGCATTAGAGTGAACAAATGACTCAAATCTTCTGCTGCATCCATTAAGATGGCTTTACGCAAATGGCGCCTTTAACATCTCTTTCCAAGCACCCACAATGACGCCTGTGAACGAGTTTTTAGATTCCACATAAATTGACCGTCCTTCTATCTAGATAATGCCCTCTCAGGGGAATTCACTCTGTTTGAATTCGACAAAGGGGACATTAACTCTCATGTTGCTAAAGAGCACTGTAGTGATCATAAAACTGCAGCACGTTTAGTGAGCGAGGGATATAAAAAATGACAGGTAAGTGAAAAGTAAAATAAGTGTTGACTGTAACGAGCAATGACGAGACGTGGAGTTGTGAAAAGGACGCTGTACACCCTTCGGTTCTGTCCAAAGAGATTATCATCTCAACTTAAGTGATACGACGTAACAGAAAGACGAGGGAAAGACAAATGCTGGAAATGCGCGCCCCTTTCCCACATCTACCACACACACACACACACACACACACACACACACACACACACACACACACACACACACACACACACACACACTCACTCACTCACTCACTCACACACACACACACACACACACACACACACACACACACACACACACACACACACACACACACACTGAAACCAATTTACCGTCGGATTAATCCGTAGTTGTACTCAGTCACACACAAACACACACACACACACACACACACACACACACACACACACACACACACACACACACACACACACACGTTCCAAACATTTTTAAAGGGAAATGACTGTACCAAACGCGCGAGTTTTTAGAGAAAAGAAAATCAGTCTAGTTTGCTGTCATTAAATTGATGTATTGTGTCCACTGCAAACTCAAACTCAACATGTTGTGTCACGACCGCATTCCATGGCAAATGGGAAGCAAAGAAAACCACATGCAGAGGGAATAATTAGTCTCCACTGAATGTTGACTGTGATCTTTCTTTTTCTTTTTCACTGTTTTTGTTGCGTTCACATCGATTGTTATGCAGATAAAAGGGGTGCCAGTCAAGGCTTAATTAATTCGAAGTCAATTCGACTTCAGATTTGTGCAGTTGAACGTGTTGTGCCCACTGATGCTGGTGGGTCACATTAACAACACGAAACCATGTCTACAAGCGTAGAAGTCAAAAGAATCGAATATTATGCTTATATTACCAGGGATTGTTCGTTCTCTCTTGACTGCTTATTTGTGATGCGAAGGGTCAAGTCTCCGCAGTTATATGGGAGTAAATGGGCTATATTTCCAACCACAACGACGTCCATATCCTTCTACTAGTATTTCCATGATCAGGTTTGTATTTCCGACTTGAAGAACCTCCCCATTACACACACACACACACACACACACACACACACACACACACACACACACACACACACACACACACACACCCCGAAAGCACACTACTGATGTGGGGTCTTAGTACAACACTTTCTCGCTCCCTAGGCTGGTTGGTCATCCACCAGACCGTCTGCCCATAACCCACGTTACAATCCCATCCAAATGCTATGGAGATCATCTAATCCCCAGCTCTAACAATCTCAACCATTCCTCTGCCGCTGGCTTGATCGTGTACTGTCGCCCCCGCAGTTTACCTTAACCAGTCAACGTGCTGACGGAAATAAAAACAGCAAACCAATCACAACAAACAATTGTTTTTTCTAAATCCAGTAATGACCTGCAATATTTCCCCTCCTGTTCCGATTTGAAGCTAGCGAAGTTAAAAACTGTATCGGTGTGGACAGAAATAAATTGTCGTAATGAAACATTGCTGCATAAACTTCTTTTCTCTTGTTGCAAAGCGAGACGACTGCAGGCGGAAATCTACACAAATGTAAGTGAACCAAAAAAAAACAAAACAAAAAAAAAAACCAACCAACAAACAAACAAACAAAAAAAACCGTGGTCAAACCAATCACAAAATTTGGGTGTTTTGTCTTGTGATTCGTTTGTGTACTTTTTTAAAAACTTTTTTTGGCGGTTCGCTTACATTTATTTAAGGTTTCTCTTGTTTTTAATCGCTGTTCCCACTGCGGCACTCAGAGGACATCGTGTCACGCCAGATAGTTCCAGTGTATTACGTGGCCCGTGTGATCAGTGATGTCCAAAGGCGAGATGGGTCTAGTGCGTTAAGTTTTGGGAAAGAACGAGCTTGAAAGTTCGGGACTGGTTTACACACACTCTCTCTCTCTCTCTCTCTCTCTCTCTCTCTCTCTCTCTCTCTCTCTCTCTCTCTCTCTCTCTCTCTCTCGTACAGGCGAAACTAGAGCAAAGAGGGCTTTCGGTTTCGAATGGAAAATGTCAGGGTATAACACAAAATGGTTTCTGCTAGTACAGTAGATAACCCTTTGCAAGTGTCGCAATCCTCATTCGGTAAAGAAACGTTAACGACTTCGTTCAGACATTGATTTTGTGCTGACTTCGGATTTGATTTTGTCTCTTCTTTTACTGAAAGAGTCAGCAAAAAGGAGTACATAAAAACCAAAGAAGTGATAAAAGAGAAAACGGACTGGTGTCGTTGGTAGAGTATAATTTTCTTTTCACCTTTAGTATAATGTCCATTTTACTGACGAAATATCGTGTACATCTAGTTTTATCCAGGACCGTGTTCACCCCACAACAACCATGCTTTTTCAGCTCAGCAGTAACCACGGGTCTGACGACTCAGGGTGTATTAACCCAAATTATATATCAAATCAAGTCTGTTTTCAGTCGGACCTATGTTTATCTAGGTGTAAAACACCCATAACCATGTTTTTTCTCCTCAATGCTGTTAGAGGTCATATGATGTAATCCGTTTCAATTTGACCATGGTTAACGTGTAATATCTGGTGGCCGAAAATGATTCACTTGAGGTTAACGTTCAGACAACTGGAAACAGACCGGCATGTTACGTACAAGCGGCTCCAACTGGAAAATCGTGATCCAGATCCATTTCAACCATCACCTGTCTAAAATAATTCGTAGGTTAAGTAAAGAACAGAAAATCAGAAATGTCAACCAACTAGGCCATGGACAGGTCGCCAACATCGATATTCTTTTTCAGCTGACCCACCTAGAGGTCACGAAAGAGTGCGAAATAAGGCAATCGTTCTTCTTGATTGGACAGAGATCGAAACTAAATCAAAGTAACGTATATCTGAGTTAATTTCAGCCACAGTTATCCGATCGATCGCATGAACGAGTGAGACAAATTATACAAGAGAATCCAGTCAGAGTAAGGAAGAACCACATCCATGTGTAAACTGGGTTAAGGTGAACCAGATCGTCCTGAAGGTCAAGACATCTAAGCTATTAAGCTATCAGAATGAAAAGCAAGATGACCCAATAGTATCATGCCGTTGTGAAGTGGACGTGGGGTGCGGGTGGGGGGAGGGGGGGGGGGGGGGGGCGGTGGCCAGACGGTACAGAGTTTTGTGTCAAGATACGGGGCCGGGCCATGGTAAGTTCAAACACGGTCTCTTGTCTCCATGAGGAGTTTAAACAGATCTCATGCGGACAGCAGTTCACATCTCAACCAATAATAACCGTTACTTGATGTCTTGCTACGAGCCTCTCCCTTCAACCAATACATCGGTACCTTGAGCATTGCTCAGCAGGCGTGTCTGTACTCCCAGGGTGATGTGGGAGTTTCAGAAAAGTGTGGAAGAGGATTAAGAGAGTGGCGAACAATCTCACCGATGAATCCGACTAATTAGAGGATGTTTACTGTTATTGGTACACGGAGAGTTACATCATGGGTGAACGTAATTAGCCTACAAAGTAGTGTGACAGCTAAAGAAATTGAAGCATAAGAGAAACAATGGGAAGAAAGGATTACTCAGCCCCAAACTAAGGAACAGTCACAATGGGGTTCCATAGTTGCACCCCAAATCGAAGAGATAAACGACTGTTTGTCCGTCCTTTCTTTTCTTTCTTTTTTTATTGTTGTTTGTTCTGCCTGAAAGGACCCAGTAGGTCAAGACGCGTTGTGTCCATTTTGTAATTTATTTGTTCCCGCGCTTGACGGCTTTGTAGTTCTTTTTCTTTATGAGCATAATCTTAAAAGACGATGTTTTGTCTGATTTTTTTTTCTTTTTAGTTGTCGTTGTTTTGTTTCTTTGTTTTTAAATCGACTTTATACAGAAGTAAGCCAAATCAGGAATCCGTACAAACTTTGCTTTGTTTTTCCATGTCTGCCTCTTTTACCTATGGATATTTATACACATGTCGCGCCACTTCATTCGCTGAAATCTACGAACTTTCATAATATTGGTAGAGACAACCATCGGAATTCACGTGGCAGTTAACAAAAAATGCAGAAATGTAAACGAAAAATTCTGTCCTTAATAATGAACACAGGACGGGAAAGCAGTGAAGGCATCAACAGTAACTTGAGGAGCAAATGAAGGGACAGCCGACACTGCCGTAGTAAACGTTTTGTTCATTTGATCTAAAAATAGGAAAAACGGAGTAGGGGGACGATGGGTGGGTGGAGAGAGAGAGAGAGAGAGAGAGAGAGAGAGAGAGAGAGAGAGAGAGAGAGAGAGAGAGAGAGAGTCATTGTTCTACAAATACACGGGGGAAACATCATGTAATTAAAGTTTTCCCGGCGGCACAATGGGGTTGACGATGTTAATTGGATTTGTCTTCGTTCTTTCTCTCTTTCTGTTTCTTTAATCTGGCTGATTGATTTCGTGACCAGTCCTCGTTTCGTCATGCTCGTTATTTGCAAGCCTGTCTGCAGGGAGGGAAGGTACGAGGAAAGGTGGGGGGTGGGGGGTGGGGGGGGGGGGGGGGGGGGGGGGGGGGGGGGGGGGGGGGGGGGGGGGGGGGGGGGGGGGGGTGGGGGGGGGGGGGAGGGGTGGGGGGGCTGGATGACACAAGGGCTGCATGGGCTGTGCCGGCTCACCACACCCCCCCACCACCCCCCCCCTCCCTTTCATCCCTACCGCCCTACCGCCGTCCTCGCAGGCACCTTCACGTGCTCGCGGGGGGAGATAGCACGGACGCATAACGAAAGGAATGGAGGCTTAACAGGTCCTCTAAAACGTATGCATAAATTATTCCGTGCCGATTAGGTTCAAACAATTTCCGAGGCGATTGGGGGTCAATGGGGGGTCCATCTCAATGGGGGGGGGGGGGGAAGCTGGGATGGAGATGGGAAAGGGTAAGGATGAAGGGCTGCATGGCGCTGTTCTTAGGTACTGAAGTTTGTGGACATGTGTGTATATGTTTGCTACATGGGTATGTATTAAGAGCTTGCACGCATGTGGAGTCTGTGTATGTGTGTGTGTGTGTGTGTGTGTGTGTGTGTGTGTGTGTGTGTGTGTGTGTGTGTGTGTGTGTGTGTGCCTTCTACCTTCCTCTCCCTCCCAGCCTATCAAGTGTTCCCTGATCTCTACACTCTTAATGGTGGTCATTTTGTTCTTCCCATAAAACAGTAACGTAAGTTACGTGTGCAGCATGCGTTTGCAACACTGAAATAATAATCGTGTACTCTAACAAATGTACTCGATGTGGGGGGGGGAGGGGGGGGGGGTTACATGGCTTAAATGCAGAAGATAGCACAGCAGGAAAAGGAAAGGAATGGAGGAGGTGGGGGGAGGGTCTCAACAACAGTGATGCCTAGCATTTACTCAGAAATATGCAATTCAGTATAACATTTTCAGTTCTTATACTTTGTAATGTGTGTAGTGGATGCACATTTGTGGCAACCATCCTAGTGCCAATCACATCCACAAAAACAAAAAACAAACCACAAGACTGATACTTTTACCCTAATTTACTCTGGTTCGACCGGATGAAGAGAAGGACGAACAATAGAGATCACATAACTATCCTTACGACATATGAAGGGAAATGGGCTATCCGGCCCTTCTCCCAAGTCCGAAAATCACTCATACGGACAGAGTCACAAAATGAAGTATGATGACTGAACATAATGGGGATAAAATTCATTCACGTGTTTAGTCAAAGGAGTCGGGATGAAATCGGGGAAGGAAAACAAAAATCAGTGCGCTGTTTTGAACCAGACGTCCCTGGATATTTTATCTTCGCAGACATTACAACGGTTCCCCTAACTCATCTAAGTAATGGCGTGGGGACGTAAACATTCAGTTCACGGAAGGTCAAGCAGGGGAGACTGATCGGCGGCAATCTCAGGATCAGCAGCCTACAGCTTCCTGGTGGGGCGACAGACACCAGTCTGTGATGCAGAGTTGTTCTTCAGGGGTGTCCTCGTCGTCCTTCTGTCTTCGGGTCATGTCGTGCTCCGACCTTGTACTCGTCAGCTCAGGAGCTGATGTATGGACAAGGAAAGCTATCTTCCAAGAGGGTGTGATAACCGGGGGGACGATCCAGATGTCGCCCTTTCTAGTTCGTAAAGATGGAAAGTGCAGGTGAAACTCAGTGCCACAGGTAACAAAGTGAAGGGGCTGGAGGCTATCTGCTTTCCGCTAGCAACTCCCAGCAGTTCCTCCTTTTCGAAATAGATGGAATATGGCGGTTTCTTTTTTCCTCAACCTCATAACGAGGGCGTCTTCAGGAAGGACTGGATATTTTCGAAAAAAAATTGAAGCCTTTAGCCACCCAAGTGGCAAACTAGCTTCTCTCTCTCTCTCTCTCTCTCTCTCTCTCTCTCTCTCTCTCTCTCTCTCTCTCTCTCTCTCTCTCTCTCTCTCTCTCTCTCTCTCTCTCACTCTCTCTCTCTCTCTCTCTCTCTCTCTCTCTCTCTCTCTCACACACACACACACACACACACACACACACACACACGCACGCGAGCACGCAGGCAGACAGCTACGCATGCACGCATGCACGCACGCACGCACGCACGCACGCACGCACACACACACACACACACACACACACACACACACACACACACACACACACACAGAGTGTTAATGTGTCACTCGCTTGCAAGATCAAGATCGACGCCGAGGCTCAGTTCACTATGCAAAACTTGATGTGGTGTGCACGAGACAGCTCGTTATGAGCGAGCTCAACAACTAGGGTTAAACCACGCACTGAAGGGGATGGGTGGAGGGGGCTGGAAAGGGGTAAGGGATAAAGAACATTGGTATTTACAGTATTATATACAACGGGTGAACGCAATTAATATTCTAACAGAAACGCATTATGTGGTTCCACCAGTGACATTTCCCATTAGAAGCCAATGGTCTCCTTCGCGCTAGCTTTGCCTGTGAGAGAGAGAGAGAGAGAGAGAGAGAGAGAGAGAGAGAGAGAGAGAGAGAACAAACAAACGAAGTTTAATGTTTCAAAGCTGTATAGCCCATTGAGCAAATCGACGCGATGTACGACAACAACGCAACTCGATTTCGATTTCATTGACATGGAAACCAGAGCAATGTCTTTTTCTTTCACTTTACATGACAAAATCTAGAACGAGAAAATGTCATTGGTATGCGTTCACTGTCAGTTCTTTAACGACGGTCACCTCAGGTAGAACTGGATCTGTCCATGAGAGCGTGCAGCCGCCGTAGAACACGTGCTTGCGTCTCTCCATGTTTCGTGTTGCCGATGTCTTACTTTCCGAAGGCTTGCCAGTTCAACACATATTTCTGTTGACGTGTGTCTTTCTTCCTCCTGCTTTACAAACCAAAATAAACAATCGTCCTCCGAGCAGAGATTGCAGGAATATTCCAGAACGACATCGTCTGATTCACAGAGCAGCACACCCACATCATCTATCTGATGAAATACGACCTTCCGAAATGCATTGTTTCTGTGTGAATCTCGCAGTCGTCTCTGCACCTGTCGATCTGTTAGAGTAGCGGCGAGAGAGAGAGAGAGAGAGAGAGAGAGAGAGAGAGAGAGGGGGGGGGGGGGGGGGGGGTGAGTGAGTCTGTGTGTGTAAACCAACCCCGAACTTCCAAGCTCGCTCGTTCCCAAACGAACACACTGAGAGCCAAGCCCACCTGCGGACATCACAGATCACACACGTCACGGAATACACTGGAACTATCTAACATGACACGCTGTCCAGTGAGTGCCGCAGTGGGATCAGCCGTTAAAAACAAGAGAAAAGAAGAGCATTCACCTGATGTGTTTCATTAGGACAATTTATTTCTGTCCGCACGGATGCAGTTTTTTAACTTCGCAGGCTCCAAATCGGAACACCGGAGAGAAAATACTGCATGTCATTAGCGAATTTAGCAAAACAACTCTTTGTTGTCGTGTTTGGTTTGCTGTTTTTGTTTCGTCAGCAGGTTCATTGATTAACGTAAACTGCGGGGGCGACGGTGCTCTATCAGGCTGATAGCAGCGCAGAGGAATGGTTGACAGTTGCTTATGCTGGGTTGAGGATCGTCAGCACCCCCATTTGATGGTGAGTGTTCCGTGGGTCATAGACAGATGGTCAGGTGGATGACCAGCTTTTCCAGGGAGCCAGGAAGTCCCGAGCTCAGAACCATATCAGTGGTTGACTTTTGTTGTGTGTGTGTGTGTGTGTGTGTGTGTGTGTGTGTGTGTGTGTGAGAGAGAGAGAGAGAGAGAGAGAGAGAGAGAGAGAGAGAGAGGTTTTCCAGCATCGTAAATAGTAATCCAATCATGAAAATGCCAGTAGAATGTTGTGGACCTTAGTATGGTCAGGAAATAGCACCCATTTACTCCCATAAAACAGTGAAGAGGTGACACAGCGCATC
>JADBJO010000118.1:37500-52500 GCA_016801955.1 Conus betulinus
AGTTACTTCCTGTCACCTGATATTTAAATCTTTCTTGGGTCATTGTGATTTGTTCATGTAAGCATGGCCTGTGAGCACATATATGGTCATCGTAACTAGAAGTAACCTTTGACATTGACGTGGCTCATTGTCATACGTTTTGGATCACTTGATATTCATCCTTATCAGGATCACGTTGCCCAGAATTAGATGTCTTGACCTTCAGAGCAATCTGGTTCACCGTGACCAGTTTACACATGGAGGTGGTTCTTTCTTACCAAGATTGGGTTATCTCATTTATATAATTCGCGTCACTTGATCATTCGGATGACTCGGTTAACTGTAACTGAGAGATATACTCATTCAAGTTGCCTCGGTTTAGTTTTGATCTCTGTCCTTATAACCCAATCAAGAACGCCTGCCTTTCTTCACTCTCGTTCATCGCTTCTCAAAGTGAATCAGCTGAAGAAAAAAATCAATATTGGCCGACTTGGCCTAATCTAGGTAACTGTGACCTAGTTGGTTGACATTTCTGATTTTATGTCCTTTTGTCTATGAGTCATTTTTAGACACATGATCGTTGATACGGATCTGGATCACGGTTTTTCAGTTGGAGCCACTTGAATGTTGTTGATCTGCTTTCCAGTTATCTGAACTTTAACCTCGAGTGAACAATGTTCGGCCGCCAGATATTACACGTGGACCTGGGACATTTTGAAACAGTGTACATATGACATATAAAAGCAATGTGGAGAAACAAAGTTCTGGGTGAATTTAGACCTAAATGGACACAGGACTGACTGAAAACGAATCTGATTTAATATATAACTTGGGTGAAGATACACTGATGCCATCAGACCCACGGTTAATGAGGACATGCAAAAGCATGGTTCTGCGGTGAACACAGTCCTCGATAAACTTAGAGACGTACACAATATTCCGTCAGTAAAATGGACAATGTGCTAAAGGGAAAAAAATGTACCTTTTGCCGGACAACACAGCAGTCTGTTTTTTCTCGTTTGTTACCTTTTTATGTACTTGTTTTTGCTAACCCTTTCAGTAAGAGAAGAAACAAAATCAAATTCGTAGTCAGCAGAAAACCAGACTCTTAACTAGGCTGTTTAAGTTTCTTTACCGTATGAGGGGAGTGACCTCTGAAAGGGGTTCCTTCGTGCCGTTTCCAACTGCAGGTAGCACACGGTCAACTCTGGGATTTCTTTTCAAGGGAGACAAATCAAAGAGCACAAACGGGAGTTCACCCACCTTACAATGGCTTTCTGGACCCAGTCAAATCAGGTCTCCCTCCCGGAGCGCCTCACAATCAATAGTTAAAACACGTTTCCTGCGACCGCAACGACTGTTCACAAGACTATCAGGTGACTGTTAGTGCATGTAGGGACGTGACGCACATTCCCCTAGCCATCGTTGTACTGGAAAGGTCGCATGGTCTACAGTCTCACTTTATCGCTGTAATCTACTGCTTTTCAGGGTAATCTACTGATGGACGCACCGCACGCAACGTGGAGCTCAACTTGAAGCTTTGGTTCACCGTGCGTCTGTACCTTTAACGACATGAATTTTTTATTTGAGTGAGATCTCGTGGCGACGTCACATTTGGATAGGGTGTGTGATTACGAAAGCGCGTGACTCGCCAGCGGACTTCTCTGTTGCTGCAAAACAACTAGCCAATACCCAGTAGAGAATTCTCTCTCTCTCTCTCTCTCTCTCTCTCTCTCTCTCTCTCTCTCTCTCTCTCTCTCTCTCTCTCTCTCTCTCTCTCTCTGTCCTGCCCTGGCCGCTCCTCTACCCCTATATCTCTGTCTGTCTGTCTCTCTGTCTGTCTCTCTGTCTGTCTCTCTGTCTGTCTCTCTCTCTCTCTCTCTCTCTCTCTCTCTCTCTCTCTCTCTCTCTCTCTCTCTCTCTCTCTCTCTCGTGAAATATGGGGCCTGCATAACAACAAGCAGATAGAAAACGTTTATTGCTTTTCCATCGTAAGTTTTCCAGTTGTTTCCATCCGTGCATCTGATAAAATGCTAAATGGACATATTTGATGGTATGTTTTTATTTATCAATAAAGAAAAGAAAAATAAAGGTATGCTAAATGCATTAGATATTGGTCAAAGCTTTTGAACCTCCCACAGTTCAGACCGTATAGAAGGGTATTTGATAATAATGACAGATTGGGTATGGCATATTGACATATCATGTAAAAATGGATCTATCAGAAAATCGATTCGGGATTGTGTGGCTGTCCCAAGAGGTAAAACATGAACAGTGTTTCATTTTAAAATTCAAAGATGACCTAATGACATATTATAAACATAAGTGACACTGATATATAAAATATAAGGGAGAGTACAAGTGGTTTTGTCCACCAAACTTTTTGTCAGACTGAGAAAGACAATTCGATGATCGCCAGTAAATGGCACATAATACATTTTGCTGAATTTAGATTGAGGACTCTCGGTTTTAATACAAACAGAAAATGGTTCTACCGCAATATGTAATAGGAAACATCCTGCCAATTGTGTGTACATTCTGTAGATGACGGGAAAGTTTCTTTTTTTTTTCGTTCTCATGTATAGCTTTTGAAGTTAGACATAACTGAACGACAGAATTTTCCTACTGTCATTAAAATGATGGGTCCATTACAAAGTCTGTTAAAAAAAATCATTACAGTTGCACTGCACATTAGACAGAAAGGGTACGTCATTGATTCATTGGTTAGAGAAATGGAGAATTTTGTTTGGTTTTGCGTGTTTCAGATGGTTGTTTCGTTCTGGTTTGTTTTCTGTTTTGTTCTGGTTTAATACTGCTTTTTTTTTCGTTTATTAAAGATGTATTTGTTCTATTTATCTATTTTCCATTTACCGGCATGACATAAAATGTCACAAATATTTCAATTCTGCGTGTTCTGGTTTTGTTTGTTTGGTTGGTTGGTTGTTTTAGTGTTTGTTTGTTTCAGTGACGAGTCTTGTTCTTGAAATGTATTAATGATTGAGAATGTTTCACGCTATTTGTCTTGTAGATAAGCTGTACAACGTTTTTGTTTCGCCCCATCATCCATGTCACCTGGCAATGACAATATTTTTAAAGGATCAACTAGTTTCTGTTACTGTCTCTGCCTGCCTATCTGCATATCTGTCTGTCTGTCTGTCTGTCTGTCTGTCTGTCTGTCTCTCTCTCTCTCTCTCTCTCTCTCTCTCTCTCTCTCTGCTCTCTCTCTCTCCCGATCTGCCCCCCCCCCCCCCTCTCTCTCTCTTTTTCACACTCTGCCCACTTTACTCTCTTTTTCTTTACTCTCTTTTCTTGTCTATCCCCTCTCCTCTTTTATTCGATTTCTTTTCCGTCCCTGTCACTGTATCTGCCTTTGCCCTTTGCACCTCTCTGCGAATGCACTCTGCCTTTTTGTCTTTCAGTCCGTCTCTTCCTCTTTGCCCTCTCTCTATTTCTGCATCTCTGTCTTTGTTTTCTGAATTTTGGCATGTATTATAATTGTATTTGTAAATTTCCTTTGTTAACATAATTATTATAATTTACTGTATTTTGTTTAGTTCTTTGACATTCGACGTTTAAAGAGAAAAATGGGACTACGGTTTCTTACAGTGGCATGGACTAATTGTGACATACCGCGGGAAACGCCCCTCGGTATCATCCTCCATCCCACCCACCCTCAACCCTCCGTCACCTCTATCTCTCTCCTACTTACGTCACCCCCATGGAGTGAGCAGCCCAGTTAATTTCGTAATGCAGTGTAGGGCTACGGCAAGTTAGAACCCAGTCATTACGGCATTGAGAGTTTTGTACCCATCGTCAACACAGCGCAGGGCTCCAAGGGTGGTACAGGACTGTTCTAAAGAGGCAGGTGAAGACAGTGCTTCTCTGGGTCCTCCCCAGCACCTTCGGGTGTTTCTTTTTCTAGGGCTACGGCAAGTTAGAACACAGTCATTACGGCAGTGAGGAGTTTAAAAAAAGGGGGGGGGGGGGGGGGGGGGGGATCATACAGGTACACGGCAGAAAATTCGTCATGAGAAAATGATACGACTCATACAAGATTTTCTTTTTTACTGGTCACTATCTTTGAGTAGTGCATTGTACTCGGAGCTCTCAATAGGTGTATCTGTACTCATCCAGTGCACCTTGGCATCCGGCGGTGTGCTGAAGAGCATGAGTGAACACATGTTCCTTAAAACGTTAATGAAGTTTGCCATTCTTTACTATTACGTACTCATCAGAGACTAATTGGTAACGAAGAGGCCCAACAGCTGCTTGAGCAACAAATGAAGGGGCACCAAAATTGTTTCTATGGGCATTTTTGTGTTTTCGACCTCAACATGAAAGGATGTAGCGCAAGGTGAATGAAGTTGGAAGAGGGAATGGAAGGGAGGGGCGAGGACGGAGACAGACAGACAGACAGACAGACGGACGGAGAGAGAGAGAGAGAGAGAGAGAGAGAGAGAGAGAGAGAGCGAGAGTCAGCTCTCTTGAGAGCACTACCATGATTGATCACAAAGTAAACCATCCGGAGTTGCAAGCTCTCTCTTGCACAGTGAACCCCACCTGCATTTTGGACACAAGATCAGGGAAGACGTTTGAGTTATCTGACATGAAACGATGTCCTGTTAGTGCAAGAGTGGGACCAGTCGTGGAAAAAAAATAGCGGGAGAAAAGATGTCCACCCAGCTGTTGCCTTCCATCGCGACTGTAAATTTCTGCCCAAGGGGATGCAGTCTTTAACTTTGCAGGCTCCATACTGGAAAACGTGGATAACAAATACTGTAGTTCATAAGCAAATTTAGAACAAAAATGTTTGTGGTTCTTTTTTTATGCTATTACAATCTCGCCAGCACGTTTACAGATTACAGAAAAAAAAAATGGGTGAGACTGTCATCAGGCAAATGATGGAGGAGTGGTTGGTAATTGCTGGAGTTGAGCATAAAATAATCAGATTGGCTTCTCATGGTCAGTGGCCCGTTGGTAAAGATCGGACGGCTTGGTTTATCAGCAAAATGTCCGCGGAGCGAGAATTCGCTGGTCCTGGGTTCGTATCCTGAACGATGTCATAGGTCAGACTCGTACCAATGGAGTAGGTGGTCTTTGTGTGTATTGTACCCATTGACATTGATACAAAGATGGTAATGCTCAAGAATAGTGGAAAGAGGACATCAAATTCCTTCTCCCACCCACGCCTCACCTCTCCATTAAAACAAGGAGCTGATGTGGCGCACGCCAAATGAGCATCAAAATAGAACTAACAATTTGTTTGTCCGCGCTCAGAGACACGACTGTAATGTTTTTTAATGTGTACCATCGTCTCTAATGGGAAAAAAACAACAGCAACACCAGCAACAACGCGAATTGAGTAGAACTGCATAAAACAAAACGTCCAGTCCAACTTTTGGTATATCTGAAAGGACGGTTCAGTTTCCTGCACGTTTCGGTCAGCGCGACACACCAACCGGCCTTAGTGCGTCTAGTTCCCAGCAAACCAATGAGTAACAGTGTCGGTTACATTGATACTCTTTGACGATCACATGCTTCATCAGATGTTGAGGCCTATTCTGCAGCGTGTTGCTTGTGGTTGACTTACTTTTCTGAACAAACCTTTTTTTTTCTTTTCGGGCGAAGGAAGAGGGGTGGGAAATTCGGAGAGTGAGGTAGAGGGATGGGTTCTCCCGGTCTGGAAACTCCCACTACGTGTTCATTGCTTGGTAACTGGACACCTGTCATAGAGTGGCCAGTGAATTCGTCTTTGGTTTGCTTATTTCTTGGGCTGTACAACCGCTCCAGTTTAGTTCATAATCTCTGTGTACGTGTATGGCTACAGAGACAAATGTGTGTTTAACGTCTTCCACAATGCCGTGTCCCTACCACACATTGATAATACCAACAGATCTTCTCTTACGCATCTGTTCAGTTTTATGTATCCTCCTCGAACCTCCCCCTCCCCCCTCCTCCCTTCCTGTGGCCACTACGCAATTCATGACCACACAGAAAGCGCTGCCTACCAACATTGAAGGTAATGCCACTGGTATTGATTTCAAACAGAGTGAATTCCCCTGGATGGCGTGGGATAGTCACCACACTGGAAGTCACCACTGGGGAAGGCTGATATGCATCACTTTTTATAACACTTTTATAGCAGTCATCAACTTGCTGTGGTCGGTGTCATCTGCTAAAACACACTGAATGGAGGCAGCAGCGGCTCAGAATCGGTGCCCGAGGTTGATGCTTGCTCGTCGCCTTTGGATTATGCAGTCTAGTCGTTTGACCGCCATTGCGATTGTATTGTCATGACCCAGATCTGTCTGTTACCAGAGCGTTGACGTTCCCTGCAGTATGTGCCCGCCAATTCTCTATTTCCCCATAATTGTGTCTCTTCAGGTTCACGTTTCACCAGGTCTGTGTTCGCTTAAGATATTCTCTTTCTGCATGTTTGTTTCCTCGTTCCTATGTTTCTCCAAGATCTGTGTTACCTTAGAGCATGCCCCCTCTCCCGTCCCCAACCCCATTCTGTACTCATTTTCCTGAGAATGGCGAAAGGTTGTGTGGGACTTCAATCGAATCCCAGATCCGTATTTATGCTTGTTAATAATATTAACTTATTATCTCCGAATATCCAAGTTATTTAACTAGGTCGATGTTTCCCCGGGTTATTTTCTTCCAAATCCAAGTTTCCTGCAGCTCTCTCCCCCCCGCCCCCTCCTCATGTGACTTGAATTTGTTCATGGTGACCTGATCAAGGAGTTGAGTCAATGACCCAGATCTGAGTTCCAAGTCATGTGTCCCAGTCAGGGTCAGTTTCACTTGAGCATTGAGCTAGATCACGGTGATCGAGGTCACAACACTTGACTTTTAAATGTCTCGGGTCATCGTGACTCGTTTGAAATCACATTATCTTTAAGCTGAATTTGAGTCAAAGCAGCTGAATTCTAGTTTTTGTGTATAGACAGAAGCTAGAAATTGTTTATCTGGAATCTATCATTTGCAGCCGAAGAGTTTACTGTACGTCTCTAAATCTGTCATGGCGGCCTCAGGATTTCAAATATCAAAAAGGTGCATATTTAAAATCTTTCAATAAAGATTGCTTGAACCACGATTTTGTTTGTCGTCACTCGTTGGCCAACACGAATCAGAACAGTTCAAGTCAGCATTCTCCTCCATTTAGTCGCATACACCACAATGGCTGAACGATCATAAAGACCCAACAGTAAGCTGAACAGCACATGAAGGGGTATCAAACAGTATTTCCCTTAATATTTCATTCATTCGATATCACCTGATGCGATCTTTAGTTCTCGAAGGAGACTAGCATTTTTCATTGGATCTGAGATTTTATAGTGGAAAAATTTTTTAACAAAATTTCGAGTGTGGGTTTTAAGAAGATATATTTCAAAAGGGTTGTGTGAATGAATGACTTGTGAGTTGACTTCAACGCGGTGACAACACTGATATATCCCTTTGCTGTCGGCTGGGGCTATAAGCAACCTTACCTTACCTTACCTTACCTTACCTTACCTTACCTTACCTTACCTTACCTTACCTTATTCGATCTCAAAATAGAACGGTATGGCGCAAGGAGATTAAGAGCGAGGGACGGACGGGGATAGAAGAAGTGAGAGAGACAGAAGGAGATTCGGGGGGGGAGAGAGAGAGAGAGAGAGAGAGAGAGAGAGAGAGAGAGAGAGAGAGAGAGAGAGAGAGAGAGAGAGAGATGGGGGGAGAGAACTGAAAATGAGAGAGGGAGGTGGAAAGAGGGAGGAGAAGAGAAAGGAGTTGGACGCTCAGAGACATAGAGAGAGGGGGAGTGAAGGCAGAGGGGAGGGGGGGGGGGGGAAGATATATACATAAATAGAGTGATTCATCCCCCCCCCCCACCCCCCACCCCCCATAACAGAAGGGAACCACCACGTGATTTGACATTTTTCCATCGGCAGAAATGGGGCTGAAGATGTGAAATGGAGATTTCTGCTCCCTTTGTTTCTTTCTTATTCTTTAATCTAGTAACAGATTCCGTGTCTGTTTCCCGTTTTTATGCTGTCTGTTATTTGCGAGCCTGTTTATGAGCACAGGAGGTAGGAGGCACACGGTGAAGACAGGGTAGGCGTTGAGAGAGGCCGTGAGGTTTCATTGCAAGTTGGCTGAACTTAGAATTATTCTGTAGCGTCTGGTTATTCACATGCCTGCTTGTGTGTGTGTGTGTGTGTGTGTGTGTGTGTGTGTGTGTGTGTGTGTGTGTGTGTGTGTGTGTGTGTGTGTGTGTGTGTGCGCGAAAGCGCGCACACGTATGTGCGTGTTTGTGTGTGTGTGTGTGTGTGTGTGTGTGTGTGTGTGTGTGTGTGTGTGTGTATGCGTGAAAGCGCGCACACGTGTGTGTGTGTGTGTGTGTGTGTGTGTGTGTGTGTGTGTGTGTGTGTGTGTGTGTGTGTGTGTGAATAGACAGATAGATAGCCCAACAGATAGGAGTGGAGAGTTATGCTTGTGCGTGTGTCCTGTGTGTGTGTGTGTGTGTGTGTGTGTGTGTGTGTGTGTGTGTGTGTGTGTGTGTGTGTGTGTGTGTGTGTGACAGAGAGAGGGAGAGAGAGCGAGCAAAGCTGCGAGCGTGTGTGTGAGAGTGTGAGAGAGAGAGAGAGAGAGAGATGTGAGAGAGAGAGAGAGAGAGAGAGAGAGAGAGAGAGAGAGAGAGAGCGGAGAGTGCGTGTGCATGGGAATGAGGGGGTTTGTAGAGAGGGTGAGGTTGTCTATCCTTCTCTCCCTTTCAGCCCCATTACACATTTTCTGCGCGTTCAAAAAGTGTTCTGGTACCCAGTCTTTAAAATGAAACAACGGAGAAAGGTTAAATGTGCGTCTTTTGTTTATCTAACGTCAACTCGGACACTAAGAGTAATTCATTTTGATACACGCTTATAGGCGGGAGGGGTGGGGGGTGGGGGAGGACTGAGAGGAAAAATGCAGAAGAGACGAGGGTGGAGGTGGGCGTGGGGGGTAATGTGTGTGGGTGGCTGAGTCTGTGGCTTGGTAGTGGTGGTGGGTTAAGTAGCAAGAGTGTTTTAGTTGTTATTCTCTTTTTTTGTAAATCCTAGTTCCTGCTTTTGACTCTAAGAGAGAGAGAGGGGGGGGGAGGAGAGCGTAGGATGTGATAATGACACGATTTAACGACTTTAGACTTTAGAATTTATAGGAATACCATGAAGGGGGAGAGAGAGAGAGGAGAGAGAGAGAGAGAGAGAGAGAGAGAGAGAGAGAGAGAGAGAGAGAGAGAGAGAGAGAGAGAGAGAGAGAGAGAGAGAGAGAGAGGTGAAGTGATAATAATACACTAAACTGGCATTAGCATTTTCAGCATGTGTACTGAACCCGGCCCGCTCTTGGACACCACAGATCACCAGAATCACGGAAGACATTGGCGTTATCTGACATGACACGATGTCCTGTGAGTGCCTCTGTGGGACCAGCCGTTAAAAAACAAGAGAAAAGAAGTTCATCCCGCTGATTCGTTTCATGAAGTCAGTTTACACGGTTTTTGTCCACGTGAATGCAATCTCTAGCTTCGCAGGCTCCTTTCAGAATGCGTGTCATTGGCGAATTTAGCTGAACATTTGTTGTACTATTTGATTTGCTGTTTTATTTCTGTCAGCACATTTTGTTGTTAAAGTAAATAGCGGGGAGATGGTGGTGTGCTTTCGGGCAAATGATGGAGGAATGGCTGATGATTGCTAGAGCTTAGTTATAAGGTCATCATTAATCTTTCGATGGTGATGAACAGGTAGTCTGGTGAGTATCCAACATGTCCAGGGAGCCAGGAATCGCTGGTCCACGGTTAAATCTGTCTTAGTGTGTTATAGACTGGGCTTGTACTTGAAAGTAATTGGTTGTTGACGTGTCTGTGGGATGGAGGAGGCAGTAGAGTTCTCTTTCCTCAGTATTCTGAATATTGATCTAATCATGCAAATTCTGGCAGAATGTTGTGGATATCAGTATGGTTAGGAGACATTGCCCATTCATCCCTCTTCCAACAGGAAGTGGCTGATCTGAAGCATTCCAAACAAAAGGCAAAGAGCGCTGGTAAACAAGCATGTTCTTGATCCGTTTGCCTGTGATGGCTTGGAAGGATGGTTCTGGTGTATCTGACGTTAGTTACTGTCACCATTGGGTATAAAACGTTTAACTGCACGAAGCTGATGTCTTTTTGTATTCGAATTAATTTAGACCTGGGAGGTATTTTTCTCCTATATTGCAGTTAATGGAAACACACACACACACACACACACACACACACACACACACACACACACACACACACACACACACACACACACACACGCTGAACGTTTCATCCAGACTTGCCGTTTCTTTATTTACTGTTTGCTTTTTGTACGGAACGCATCCGTAGCACTATTAGCATGACTTAGGCTAACTAACGCATAAAAAGTTGTTACACTAAGTACAGTTTGGGTCCCACGCGCTTCAGGAGATTATGCTATTTGTGCCTTTTGTGCTACTAGTGCAGACAGTCGGTCTCGTGAGACGGTTTTCCCAAAGACATAGACAGGACAGAATAAATACCTCCCTTACATTCCCCTCTGGGATTGCAACCTTGCCGTGGTCGGAGGGCCTGCGCGGTCCATTGATCCCTTAGGCTTTGCTGGTGGGCCCATCAGTACTTGATGACAGGCTAGTTTTTGAAAATACTTCTAGGCCTGGAAAGTCAAGTTGCTATCTGGCCTAAGCACAATGTGGTAAGGAGTTGATGCCCCTGGTAGGGCCTCCCATGTCAGAAAGGCTATAGTAACCCACCTTTCTCCTTTTCTTATCTTCTGCCTTTCTTATTTGGCTCTTTTCTATTTTCGTCTCCCCTTCAAGTCTTCTTTTCTACATTTTTTTTTCTCTATGGTCTTCTGAAGATCCACTGCATTTACGGTCCGACCTGTGATGGAGAGGAACGAGATCCTGGTAATTGAGAGGGCTAGTGCCCTCAACACATCACTTTGGCTCGGACCTCTCCTGGACAGGGGGTACATTGCCGGCCGTAATCTCAAGCACCCTCACTAACTGTGGTGCAGCTGCTGTCAATGAATGGACATGTCTCGCACTCTCTGCGAGTGCATGGGTGTGTGCCCAGGGGTTGTGCTCTCGCCTTGTAGACAGCGGCACGCACTAGATGGTCCCTCAAATTTGTGTCTCTCTTGAAGGCTATGAAGGGTAGTTTGGGGAAGGTTTCTTTCAGTTTGGGGTCAAGTTGGAGGAGGCGGGATTGTTGAGAAGGATGTTTCGGACAAGGAGGTTGTGAGGGTGAAAGTGAAACACGGCCTCTGTACGGTCTGCTTGATCGTCTGAACGATCAGCAGAAGTCAACGTCTGACTGCGAGGAATGGCAATGGCACACGCTCCAAGGGCAGTCTGGACCGATTGCTGATGGTACTGGCGTGTCAGGAAGGACTTAATCCGTTAAGCCTGGTGCTGGAAGTCACCGCTGCAGAGCCTGCGAATTCAAAGAAACTGGGAGAAGGTAATGCTATCCTTGCATTTCCGAAGGTGGCTGGAGGTATACAAAAGGTATGAGTGTGGGAGTCGGTATCTTTGTGGTAAATGCTGGTAGGAAGGCTGTGTTGGAGTCAGAAAGGATAGGGATCTGAATGTCGAGAAAAGAGACTGAAGAATCTGAAATGCAGTGGGTGTATTTCAGAGCCGGATGGAAGCTAGACATGAACTCCACGAACTGATTGAGGGAATCTTTGGAACAGGAGGCCAGTCCGAGACAGTCATCAGTGAACCGCCTGTAAAAATTGGGTTTCTCACCTGTACACTGGCTCGAGGCTTGTTCTTCCACGTAGCCCACAAATAGACATGCAAAGCTAGGACCCATTTTGGTCCCCATGGCCACTCCGCTCTGCTGCAGAAAGTGGTCCCCATCAAAGGTGAACGAGTTCAGTTCAGGGTGAGGACCAGTTCAGTAAGGCGCAGGATGGTGGGGATGGGGAGGTTCAGGACACTCTTTGTAGGAAATGGCGTACTGCCTGTAGGCCGTCATTATAGGGGATGTTGGTATATAGAGAGACAATGTCAATGGTGAACACATGCCTCTCTGTACAGCCCGTTTGGGAAAGGGAGAAGTCCTCCAGGAGACTGAGGGTGTGCGTGGTGTCCTTCACAAAAGTGGGCAGTGCTGACACGAGTGACTGAAACACACTGTCCAGAAAGTCAGAGATGAGTGCTGTGGGGCAGGAGCAGGCAGACACTATAGGGCGCGTCCTGGTGTGTTAGCCTTGTGGATTTGGGGCAGGAGGGTAAAACAGGGCTGTCTGGGTTCTTGGACCACAGCAAATTGAGTCTCACATGGAAGATGACCTTCGTTGATAGAGGCCTTGATTGTTTTTCTGACCAAGGCGTTGTCTGGCTTGGTTGTACATCTGGGGAGTGGGCTGTAGAAGGCAGTGTTGGACAGCTGTGACCTGGCTTCCTGGATGTACAAGTCTCTCCGCCACACCACAACTGTTCCCACCTTTATCCCCAGCCTTGATCACAATGTCTGCCCGGTCCTTCAGTTCCTTTAGGGCTGTCTGTTCTGCAGGGCTGAGGTTGGAATGGCGAAGGGGCTTAGGTTTTAACTGGGAGATCTGGTTGGTGCAGACGTCAATATAATAGAGTAGAGAGAGGGAAAGGCACCAGGTTTGGGAATCCAATGGCTGGGAGGTTTGTGAAAAAGGGAAGCCATGTCACTGACATCTTGGGGGGGGGGAGTCACAGACAGAGGCATTTTCAAAATGGGCTGCCAGACGCAGTCGCCGAAAAAAAAAAAAAAACTCTTGCAGAGGAACAGTGTGCTGGCCCGGTTGGTTGTTGGCTGCAGGGGCACAAATTTGAGTCCTCTTGATAACAACTGGCGTTGGCCCTCTGTCAACTCCAAGTCAGGGGGGATGGTGATAACCAGATGGGGGTTCACTGCAGGGGCACTGGTAGGAGGAGGACACTTTCTGTTTGAGAGGGCCAGTAGTTTTTTTCTTCTTTGTTTCAGTCATAGATGCATAAAACTTTTGGTTGGCAGACCGAATTGTAGAGACAATAAAGCTTGAGGTGTGACGATCCAGTATATGATGAAGCTGGTACTTCAAACGGGTGAGTTGTGGTTGATGGATTTCACACGACAAAGATACGCATTCACTGTTTCTTGCATGAGCTGAAAGCCGGCTGAGCGTAGGATACGTTCCATGGTAGGCTTACAGTAGAGGGGTTGAATGTCAAACTGAAAACCCATAGGAAGAAGTCTTTTTCTCAGACAATACTGTGTGAAGTTGATGTGGCTGGTCAGTCTGGTCTTTTCCAGAGTGGAGCGCAGATAACTAACACCAACACACTGAGGTATAGTTGGCAGAGTTCTCAACTGAGCCGGGCAGAACCAAAACTTGGGAAGTGACGGGCATGATGAAGACAAAAGCTTAACAATCGGAGATTTCTCATCAGAAGAGGAAAGTCAAAGTGTTGACTGAGGCGTTCACCGCACGTAGTATGGCTTTAACTGCCCAGCTGAACCCAGGTCTTCGTCCCATAGTGCCAAAACAAGCAGGATTCTGGAAAAGTTTCCAGCGACAGGACAGTTCCCACGATACAGGTGATTAGGTGCGGCCCTGGGCGTGATACATCTTCCCAAAGCCACATCGGAACTGGAAGAGTTATTTATTCTTACAGTCTCCCTTTCACCTAACTACCATGATCAAGGGATGTTTAGGACGGAGGAATCTTCAGATGGACTCACGGCACGCAACGTGGGGTTGCCTGTTGACGCTTCGGCGAACTGTTTGTCATCTAACAGTGTCTTATTTAGATGTAGCGTGTGATTACGGAGAACACGTAATTGTCTAGCTTACTCATTCTGGGTTGGTTGCAGTAAAACAGTTATCTGAATAGTCAATGTTGCCTGGCCTTTCTTTTAAAACCTACCTTCTCCCCCCCCCCCCCCCCCCCCCTCACTCTTTCCGCCTCTCTTACTCTGCCTGTCCTCCAGCCCAGCCTCTTCTCTCTCTCTCTCTCTCTCTCTCTCTCTCTCTCTCTCTCTCTCTCTCTCTCTCTCTCTCTCTCTGTGTCCTGTGTGTGTGTGTGTGTGTGTGTGTGTGTGTGTGTGTGTGTGTGTGTGTGTGTGTGTGTGTGTGTGTGTGTGTGTGTGTGTGTGTGTGTGTGTGTGTGTGTGTGTGTGCGTGTGCGTGCGTGCGTGCGTGCGTGCGTGCGTGTGTGTGTGCGTGTGTGTGTGTGTGTGTGTGTGTGTGTGTGTGTGTGTGTGTGTGTGTGTGTGTGTGTGTGTGTAATATTGCACTATACCAAACTGATAGAATCTGTAAGATAATATCACGCATGAAAAAAAGCTCTTCCCCTCCGCTCCAGCTTTAGTTTTTTTTCCATTTTTGAAATTGACCAGAGTCTTTCCCTTTAAAGACCAGGCTGCGAGATTGGCAGAGCACAACAAAGCTTTCTGGGGCAGTAGTTGATCTGAGTAAGGTCCTCCTGTACTGTGATTCCAGACTGCTTCATTTTCCGGCTAACTGCTAGAACCCAACTTCTCAGTCAGCGAGAGCTGAAACCGCACTATGATCGGTCTCGGAGTGGGTCCGCCAGGGTTCCCTGCTCGGTGGATAATGTTGATGTCCGTGTGTGTCACTGACACCCTGATTTGTGTGGTGAAACATCGACACAACTATTCACACAGTTGTCCATCGCTTCCTTATTTTGCTTAGTCTCTGAATCACCGAAACTTACAAGAATCTGGCGCCCTTGCTGTTCCTGATCATTTAATTTCCATCTTAAATTTCGGCTTCTTTAGAGTGGCTCTCTTATTTGGCCTGACGTTCTGTAATTTCCATTTTCAAAGGCTTTGCTTCTGCACAGAGAATGTTCGTTCCATTTAACAAAACTTTACACTCTAGAGCTTCATTTCGAGCCTATTTGAGCAGAGATTGGACTAATTCCTCTGGATAATGGTGGATGTCGGGCTTGGTAGCAACGTTATGTAATTGTTCTATTATTTCGTGAAGA
>JADBJO010000118.1:57500-62500 GCA_016801955.1 Conus betulinus
TGAAACTTGTAGGACTCCGCGTCAAACGAAGTCAGAAGAGGAAATTTTGCCATTAAGCTACACATACTGTGTCCTATCATTCAAGTATGAATGGAATAATGAGACTTTTAAGGAATGGTTCAAATAGATACAAAGTTTCTTTTAAAAAATGGAATGACCAACAACACCAAATGCCTTTTTGAAGTCGAGCAAAGACGACTCCTGTACTTTGTGATTGGTTCATATTTAAAGGCCATAAGTCACTTCGTGATAGTGTTGTGTGGCAGGAATGATTAGGTCGGAATCCAGATTGGAACGTGTGAAATGGTTTTTTTCTCCATGAACTGTGACAGAGAGAGAGAGAGAGAGAGAGAGAGAGAGAGAGAGAGAGAGAGAGAGAGAGAGAGAGAGAGAGGACGATGACGACGACGATACAGTAAATTAGCATGAGCATTTTAAAGCACTACTTTCAGAGAGAGAGAGAGAGAGAGAGAGAGAGAGAGAGTAAAGTAAAACACCCGATGTTAGGGTTTGCTTTTTTCCTTCGACGTGTATACTGAACCCAGCCCGCCTTTGGACATCACAGATCACAGGAATCACGGAATACAGTGGAGCTATCTCACATGACATGATGTCCCGTTACTGCCTGTGGGACCAGCCGTTAAAAACAAGAGAAAAGAAGTTCATCTGGCTAATGTGTTTCACGACGACAATTTGTACGAATTTCTGTCCACGTTGATGCAATCCCTAACCTCGCACGCTTCAATCGTAACGCCGGAGAGAGGATACGGTGGGTCATTGGCGAATTCAGCAAAACAGCTATTGTCCTGTTTGCTTTGCCGTTGTATTTAGGTCAGTACGCTTCCTGGTTATAGGGGAGATGGTGTGCCATCAGACAAATGACAGAGGAATGGCTGATGACTGCTGTAGCTAGTTCTAAGGTCATCATTACGGCTTCCGATAGCAACGGACAGGCAGTGTGGCGTGTAATGATCATGTCCGAGGAGCGAGCGATCCCTGGTCCTCGGTTCAGATCTTCCACTTTTACAGGTTTGGACCCGTACTGGTGAAGTAGCTCTGTGTGTGTGTGTGTGTGTGTGTGTGTGTGTGTGTGTGTGTGTGGGGGGGGGGGCATTCTTTCCTCAGCATTCTCAATACTAATCTAATCAGGAAAAATCTGGCAGAACGGTGTGGATTTTGATATGGTCAGAAAACATTGCCCATTCACCCCTCTAAGAACAGCCAGGCACTGATCCGGTGCATCCCGAACAAAAGTCAAGGAAGAAGAGAGTATAGACGAGTGTTGGAAGATAAGCAAAGTACTTGATACTGCTGTCCCTGCACAGCTGACTAGTCTGCCCTCTCCGATTACCGTATATGCCAGCCTGTTGTTCGCTGTTCAACGAGAATGAACACGTATCTACACGCAGCCTTTTTTTCCTTGGAAAAAAAAAAAAAGAAATCGTGCATGATGGGGCATGGTCTGGTTCCTCCTGGCTTGCCAGTACTTTGGGCCATCTCGAAATCTTCCTGTAATACCTTGACTCACACCTTTTCATTGAAAATGTTTACACACTGTTGACACGGTCTCGATCGTTTCTCAAACACACACACACACACACACACACACACACACACACACACACACACACACACACACACACACGCACGCACGCACGCACACGCACACACACACACACACACACACACACACACACACACACACACACACACACACACACATACACGCACACATATCCCACCACCACCACCACCACCATGCTTCCCTGGCACCCAGTAAATCCGAACGTCCCTCTAGGGGTTGCAACCTTGCCGTGGGACGGAGGCTTGCGCGGTCCTGTGACCTCATAGGCTTTTGGCGGGAGCAACAGTACTTGATGATAGGCTAGTTTTTTTTAAATACTTCTAGGCCTGGAAAGTCAAGTTGCTGTCTGGCCTAAGCACCTCTCCTGGGGTTGCAACCTTGCTGCGGTCGGAGGGCTTGCGCGGTCCCGTGATCCCTTACGCTTTGCTGGGGGGGCATCAATACTTGATGATAGGCTAGTTTTATAAAATGCTTCTTGGCCTGAAAAGTCAGGTTGCTGTCTGCCTAAGCACATCATGGTAAAGAGTTGATGCCCCTGGTAGGGCCTCCCATGTCAGAAAGGCTATGGGTCGAGGGCCCACACTAATAGTTACCCCAACTTTTTCCTTTTCTAATCTTCTGCCTTTCTTATTTGGCTCTTTTTCTATCTTCGTCTCCCCTTCAAATCTTCATTTCCACATTCATTTTTCTTCTCTGTAGTCTTCTTAAGATCCGCTGCGTTTACCGTGCGGTGCGACTTATGATGGAGAAGAATGGGATCCTGGTGATTGAGAGGGCTACTACTACCCTCAACACATATCTTTGGCTTGGACCTCTTCTAGACAGGAGGTATACTATGGCTCAGGTGTATCAATCGGCTTCCACTGGGTGGGGCTGGATTAAGACAGTTCTCCAGCTGGCCAATGTAACCCCTTCAGTGCTCGGCTCTCTGCCCCCGGGAGTTGAGCATGATCAGGGGGAAAAGGGTTAGTGATGCTCTGTTTGTCGTATATCTCTCCTGAAGCCTGAAAGGGGTCAAGACCGTATTCTTGGCCCTGGCCCCTTAGTTGGACTCCGTGGCGGGTGAGTAAGGGCGAGATGAAATTAAAACACATAAAACATGGCTTTTTCGAGCTGCAGCTTTTTCGACACAAAAGCTGCAGCTCCTCAAAGTTTGCGTTTAATCCACGGATGTTCTAATGAATTAATTTACTCTCCATGGAGCAGAGGGACAACAGGAGAGAAATCAGTTCATCTCCGAGTCGTCATCTACATCCAATGGAGCGTATCTGTTTTTAAGATGGACTGGTTTTTGTTCCCCAGACCTGCTGGCAGACTTGATCGCAGGTGAAGACAGTTTGGGTTTTGGAGACGGTGGAGGTTTCTTTTTCATCACCACGTTCTCCACACTCGGTTGGACTCACTTGCCCGGTCAGGCATTGCTCTCAAAAGTTCGAGGTGGGAGGGCCGTTTTTTTTAGTCTTTCCAGCAGCTGTACGCAGTTGGAGCGTCGTACGCCAGCGTACAGCGTCGACTCCAACTTTATGTCAATAAAATTCAACGGTGGGGCCGTGGAAAACGGGTTTTACTTTTCCAGAACCAAAACTCAGTCAATCCATTTCCACAATTTACGTGTTTTGTTTTGTTTTGTTTTGTTTTGTTTTTTTGTTTTGTTTTGTTTTGTTTTGCTGATTCTGAAATTCGTCTGGACAAGTCCACCATTCCTGCTGGTGTTATTTTTTAATGAAACACTGAACTTTAAAAGTCACACCCAACACCTAAAAACTGTATCTAAGAAAGCACTGAACATTCTGCGGGTCGTGGCACACACAGATTGGGGCTTGACAAGAAAACTCTCCACCATCTTTACAGGGCTCTGATCCGCTCCAAAATGGACTATGGGTGTGTAGTGTACGGCTCGGCCAGACCTTCCTACCTGAAAAGTCTAGATCCTATCCACCATCAAGGGCTTCAATTTTGTCTGTGTGCGTTCCGCACCAGCCCTGTTTATAGCCCGCATGGTGAGGCAGGAGAACCATCCTCTCAAATCGTCGACCAAAACTTGGCTTGAATTACTGTCTGATTCTCTCTTCTGAACCTCAGAATCCTGCATATGACTTTGTTTTCGACCCCCGAGTACCAAGGGAAATTCGATTACCACCCTAGTTCCATTCCACCCTTGGGAATGCGGTCTTCTTCCTCATCTGAACAAAGCAGATGTAGATCTGGGAGTAGTTTGTGATTTTTCCAAGTTTCCTGATGACCCACCATGGACTTTCTTCTTTCCAAAGATCCACTTTGATTTGGCCTCGTACCGGAAAGATTCCACCAGTTCAATGGCATTCAAGTCCCTTTTCGCTGAATTGTGTTCTCCGTTTCCATCCTACAAAAGTTTTTTTCACAGACGGTTCCAAATCTGAGAAGGAAGTAAGCTCTGCTGTGTTTTGTGCAGCAGAGATGTACCAAACACATTCCAACAGACAGCTCCATCTACACTGCTGAGCTGACAGCGTTAGTCCTGGCTCTTCAAATGATCTGCAAATCGAAACATAAAGATTTCCTTATCTTGTCAGACTCCCTTTCTGCTTTGGAGGCCATTGCCAGCCGTAATCTCGAGCACCTTCAGCTGCTGAACGTTTTCAAACTGTGTACCGCTCTTAAATCTGCTAGATACAACATAGTTTTTTGCTTGGGTTCTCAGCCACGTGGGCATGCAAGGCAACGAGGTGGTTGATGAACTTGCCAAGAGTGTCACAAAGGAAGAGATGAGCAGGTTGTCTATTCCTCACACTGATGTGAAACCCAAAAACACAGGCTTACGTCAACGACCTCGGGCAAGAGGAATAATTTTCGCATATGTAAAACAAACTGTCTAAAATCCGTCCAAACCTGAAAGAGTTTTTACCATGTTCCAGAGACGGCCGTAAAGAAGAAACATTCTTGTGCCGCTTGCACACAGGCCACTCGTTTTATACCTTTTAAAAGGTGAAGAAGCTCCGTGGTGCAATCCATGTCATGTTCCACTCACAGTAAAACATATTCTTCTTTAGATTGTTGGGACTTGCACGATGTGAGACATGAACACTTTACAGCATACTTCGTGAAAATCCTGCTCACAGATGTCCCACGTGATGTGATCTTTGAGTTTCTGAAAGAGATTAACCTTTTTCATCTGATCTAAGATTTTACGGAAGAATGATTTGCAACGAAATTTCTGGTGCGATTTTAAAAGATGTATTTTAAGAAAGATATGTGGGTTTGTTTGTTTCTTTCTTTCTTTGTTTGTAATGACTTGTGTTGATTTTAACGCGATGACAGCCCTAATGTGGCCTTTTGCGGTCGGCTGGGCTATAGGCAACATTACATTACCTAGGTGAACGGAAAAAAATGTCAAAGACATCAATATTTATTTTTGTCGTTTATTGCTCTTTGAATT
>JADBJO010000118.1:70000-72500 GCA_016801955.1 Conus betulinus
ATTACCCATTTTCTCACATATGACATACATTCATATAGAGGAATTTGGATTTCAATTAAACATCTTCTCGGTTCATGAAATCAATGGACAGGGGAATAAAACTTTGTTTAAATCTGACACTTCTGCATTTAACCGATCGATATCTTCGTCCTGACTGAAGAAGGTCATACTAATTTGCAAGAACGTGGGTCTGGTCACACGTAATCTTCTTCGCTTTACAAACAACACGGCACCTGTATAGCTCACTTAGACTTTTTTGTCTCTCACCAACGATTTTTCCTCCCACGTTCACCACTTTCTCAAGCACATTTCTGCTCTTCACAGTCAACCCACCATACCAACATATAAATGAGAAAGTTAGAACAGATTCCAAGAAGCATGAATAAAATGTCCGAAGAATGTCAGTATTCACATGAAATGATCGCAGCTTGCGAAGACAATATAATCTGGTTTGACATTTTTTTGTGGACATACTCAACATGGGATTTAAAATTCAGCTTATTATCTATAAAAGTTCCTAAATATTTGTATGATTCAACACGTTCTACTTCAGCACCTTTGATAAAAAGTGGTGGTACAGCTTTTGGATTCTTTCTAAAATCAATCAACATTTCTTTCGTTTTTGTTACATTCAGATCAAGATAGTTATGATCGCACCAGTCAACAAATCTTTGAACCTCCTTGAAGTAAACAGAATCAGAGTTGGAAAGATCCACAAGTGCTGAGTCATCTGAATATTTAATGTACAAAGTTGAATCACTTCCTGAACAATCATTTGTGTACAGAGTAAAAAGCACTGGTGATAAAAACAGTACCCTGGGGTGCGCCAGTTGAAATGACTCTGGAAGACGAAACAACACTTTGATATCGAACAGACTGTGTCCTCTGTGTAAGAAAATCAATTATCCAAAGAATGAGCTTGTTACCCACATTTATGTTAATGAGTTTCTTTGCCATCAGATGTGGTTGTATGGTGTTGAATGCTGATGAGAAATCAATAAAGAGAAATGCGTACAAAGGAGGCAGGTTTTTTCGAGGTGTGAAAAAGCATGATGGAGAAGTGTGAGTGTGGCATCATCTGTTGATCTGTTCTGTTGGTATGCGAACTGAAACGGGTCTTGGTACTGTGTAGTATCTTTTAAAACATAACCGAGGACAATTCTTTCAAGACATTTCATTGCAACAGATGTGAGGGCAACTGGTCGGTAATCATCATTTTAAACAGCTTGGGTTGCGTTTTTTGGGAACAGGACATACAGTGGCATTTTTCCATAAAACAGGAATTATACATTCTCTAAGTGACCAGGTAAACAAACGACTGTAAACATAGGAGAGCTGAGAGACACACACACCTTCAACAATTTTCCACAGATATTATCAGGGCCCATTGCCTTTTCTCACATTAAACGTTTGAAAAACAACTGAACATCATTTTTTTTTCCTCAATCACAACAGAATCACTTCCATCAACATCGTTTTTAACATTGCTTTGGAGTTCTTCCTTCACTTCCTTTAATTCTTTACTAAAATCTTTATCATCAAATCTACAGTAAAATCGTTCAGCTTTTCTGCAAATTGCTTCTCTGTTCTTTTGCTGTTTTTTTGTTACTAATATTTTGGTTTGAACATTTTCCTGAACCTGATAAAACCTTTATTCCTTTCCATGCATCTCGCATATTTCCATTCTGGAACATGTTTTCAACTTTTCTCTTGTAAGCTCTCTTTGATTCTTCAATCTCCGTTTGCAGTTTCTTTTGTACAACCTTACGATCGCTTTTATTGCCTGATTGAAAAGCTCTTTTTTTCTCATTTAGAGTTATTTTCAGAGATTTTGTAACCCAAGGTTTGTTGTTGGGAAATATTTGATGATAGTTTTAGTAGGTACAATCATGTGTTCGCAGAAAGAAATGTAGCTGGAAATAACATCGGTGGCTTCGTTAATGTCAAAACTAGAATTCAAAAACAAATTCCAATCTGCACATTCAAAACAAGCCTGTAATTCATCAACACTTTCTTGTGTCCCAACACTGCACTTGCTTTTTAGTGATAGGTTGTGTTTTCACTTTTGGTCTGTAAGCTGGCAAGAGATGAATGGCATTGTGATCAGACTGACCAACAGGGGGGAGCTGAACACACTTGTATGCAGATGGTATATTACAGTAGCATAAATCAAGTATTTTATCCTTTCTTGTAAAACATGACACATACTGTTTAAAAGAAGGCAGGCTTGAATTGAGGTCACAGTCATTAAAATCTCTCCGAGGATAAAGCACGGTGCGTCGGGTGACATGGCCTGCAGAGCGTGAACAGAGTCCGTGATTTCTGCAGCTGCACGTACAGTATTTTCAACTGCTAACAACTGTGTAAAAAAAAAAAAAAAAGCGAACACAAAACAACGACCAGACACAATGTTATATATCTTAATCATACTTTGAGAGCTGATTGCTTAGGCACAGGCATCCATGATTTCCGTTTGGTAGTTTTAACTTATCTAAGTAGA
>JADBJO010000118.1:75000-80000 GCA_016801955.1 Conus betulinus
AAAAGTGCTTCGCAAGGCAAACGTGCCTGGAATTGAGACAGTCATTATGAAGGCGTAGCTCCAGTGAGTTGCGTATGTGGTCTGCATTTCCAGAACGTTTTTTTTTTTTTTTTTCTCGGAGCTTGCATCTAGCGAAAGAAACACTGGCAAGCCACTCCCAGCCGTTTCGTAGCTAGCCTGAAAGGATCCTTAGGAGCCCGTGGTATTCCTCAGGTTGAGCGAAACACTGGCAAGCTACTTCCAGCCGTTTCGTAGCTAGCCTGAAAGGATCCTTAGGAGCCCGTGGTATTCCTCAGGTTGAGCGAAACACTGACAAGCCACTCCCAGCCGTTTCACAGCTAGCCTGAAAGGATCCTTAGGAGCCCGTGGTATTCCTCAGGTTTAGCGGAAGACTTGCCACTTGGCCGCAGTGTCTGGAGTCTTGGTGTACACACAAGGAGTTCAGTTCTTTGAAGAAAGGTGCAGCGCGTATGTGGTCTGCAGCATCAAGCCCAGATGGAGAGGAGAATTGACCCGGTCTGTGCTGTTGCATGCCCACAGTGCAGTCATTTGATACTATTGGCCACTCCATCCTTCTTTCCCGTCTTTACGTTGGGAGTTTACGGTACTGAATTCACTTGGTTCAATCCCTATATAACCGATAAATTTCAATGCGTTTTAGTCGATGGTTATCGCTGCCAACTTGCCAAACCCAAACACGATGTTCCACAGGCATCTGTCCTCGGTCCTGTTGTTTTTGCATTGTACACTATTCCTCTTGCCAGTATCACCAACCTTCATAATTCCTAGTCAGACGACATCCAACGTCAGAAAAAGTGACGACACCGAAAATATGTCTTCTGTATGAAGTCTGACTGCTTCGTTGACATCACAAACTGGATGGCTTAGAGTGAGTCACAGTTCAGTGCTAACGAAACCGAAGACATGTCCATGGGAACAAAACCTTGAAACACTCAGCCGACACCATTTCCCATTCTGCTCTGCAGTACATCCATTCCTTTTTCCAACTCGATCAAGAACCTTGGTATTACCTCCCACAACACACTATCTATGTAAAATTTCATTACTCAGATTGTCAGTCCTGTTGTTTTCACTACAACGTCTTAGCTCTGTTCCAAAACAGGTATTTTCCAACGCTACATCTAGACGTTGTCACTCTCATTTTCTCCCGCAGCGACTTCTGCGATTCTTACTTCTCTCGGCTCGTCAACGAACCAAAATTCCTGTGCTTGACCTGTCATCAAAAAAAAAAAAAAAAAATAATAATAATAATAACGCTTACAGCCCCTCTGAGGTCTCTCCATTGGCTGTTTGTCTCACTGAAAGTGTAAGTGCAACTAGAATTACTTGGTCGTCAAACCAAGAAGCAAACAAATTACGATAGAAACACAACGCGTTTCGACCTACTTGGTTTTTCTTCAGGCAGGACAAAAAACAATGAAAACAAGGGACAAAAAGGCACAATCTTTGGTCTTGAGTTAACAACTGTGGATTGGAACTGAGGCTGAAGGAGAGAAGATACGGGATTATAAAAAGGTTTGTTTAAGTAATAATAATAATAATAATAATAATAATAAATAATAATAAATAATAATAATATTATTATTATTATTATTATTACTGTTATCTGAAAGTAATAATGATATTGATTATAATAACAACAACAGTTATGATAATGATAACAATGTTAATAACCCTTTCTGCTACAAATGCCTTCACAGTTCTCTCCCTTTCTACTTCTGTGACTGTCTTCACCTGTGTACGTCATCTGTTCTCGACGTTTCACGTCAGATCCACCCAGCTTCCGATTTCCCAGATGCAGACAATCAACTGTCGGTCGCCGCTCTATTTCTGTCTCTGGTCCACAAACCTGAAATGAACGTACCTTGTATCCTTTTTTTTTTTCATAAAACGTTACTAGATACATACTTATACAGCCAACCTTAAAACCTTCCTTTATCCTACCTGATTTCTTTTCTCCTCTTTAAGTCTGTATTTGTATGTTCGTATGTATGTATGTATGCTTTACGTATTTCTTTACTTACTTATTTATTTCATTTTATTTTATTTCACTCAGTAATCATTCAGAAACTATGATTTAAGATGCGGTATGCATGTGTGTTAAGTGCCTTGAATAGTTCCTTTGCACAAGATAAACGTTATATAAATACTGTTATCAATATCATTATTATTACAATTATAATCATAATGATATCACCATCATCATCAACATTATCTGCGCATTGGACTTTGGTTTGTGCACCCAAACATGGTGTCACTGAGTTGTCGTCACTGGAGATGTGCGATGGAGCTTCAGATCGGACTTGTGGTACTCGAATGCCTTGCTTGATGCTTACTTGAGGAGATTTCTGTTTTCTGTGGACTTAAAGTGATCGGCCTAGCTGCAATACGCTCGTTGATGCTTAGATTCGGAAAGTCTTCTTCTCCTCTCTCTTCTTCTTCTTCTTCTTTTTTTTTTTTTTTTTTTTTTTTTTTTTTTTTTTTTTTTGTTTTTTTTGTTTTTTTGTTTGTTTGTTTGTTTGTTTTTTAGATCGGCCGCCTTGTGGTCCGCTTGCTATTGGGCTGCGAAAAACTCTCGTTGCAGCCCGCTTGCCAATGCTTAAATGAGGATTCTTCTTAGCCTTGCTCATGACCCTCCATTCTAGTTTATCTATTTGATGAATTAGCTATTCGCTGGTAATCGTATGCATAGGAATTTAGGAGACATAAGACTTGAATGGAAAGCAGCGAGTGACAATTAAGGTGCAGAGAGTGTGAGAGAGAGTTTTCACATGAAAAGGCTGGTTTTTCATGCTGTCATTCGTTAGCATGAAAAAAAATCTTTTAGAAATAAACTAAAACTCTGTGCCATGCTTATTGAGAGTAGGTGGATTTTACTATTCAATCAGTTATTTATATATTTTGGTTTTTTTGTTTGTTTTGTTAGATTGGTTTTCCATACATGTCCTTATTGTTTAGCTAAATAAAAGCTAATTGTGTCAATGAGTCTGTTCCTGCATTCAATAGTTCATTCGAAACTAAACAGAAGAAGAAGCTAAATCAATGTCTAACGTCCATCGCTGCCAGTGTCGAATCATCTTCAGTGCCTCATTAATGCGCTGCTTACTTCCATTACCGGAACCGTGTCCTCACACTAAACGACTGAATTACTATCGGAGAAATGAAGACAATCAAACTGCTCTGGTCTGGAATCTCGACCATGCCTCCAAAAACAAAAAAAAAAAAAGAAGAAAAAAAAGAAATCTGATGAACCATCAGACTTGTTCCACACTGTTTCTGAGTGTGCTACTGCTGACCATTCTGTGCTGACCATTCTGTGCTTGATTACAGCCTAGTCGAACACTGAGGCTACACCGATGCTGGCCCTGGAAAATTCGATGCAAGAGTGACCAGTAATAATAATAGTGAAAATGATAATAATGATGATAGTAATAGCAGTAATACTGCTGATAATAATGATGGTAATAACAACAATGATAATGATAATAGTGATAATGATAACAAAAATATAAGCATGATTATGATAACATTAATGATAATGATAATAATATGATGATAATAATGATGATAGTATAAATGAGAATGATAACAACAATGATAATATTGAGAGAAATAATGATGGCAATGACGATACAATAGCAGTAGTAATGGAAATAATAATAACAATAATAATAAAGATGATAACAATCATGATGGTGATTAGGATGATGATGATAATAATAATAACGATCAGGTACATAAATAGATGAATTAATACATAAATAATGTTTTTTAAAGTGAGGTGCCCAACTTGAGATTTAAACATGAAGACAGCAGAATTACAGAGCCGTCAAACGAATAAACAAACAAATTCCAAAACAGACAACGTGTTTCGACCTACTGGGTGTGCTTCAGGCAAGACAAATAGCATTCAAAACAATGGAAACGACGGACAAACAGTCACTTCTCTCATCGAACTGAGTGCAGAGTGTGGCGAGTAAAACACTGATTCAACGAAATGGAACTGAAAAGAAGGGGAGGAGTTTGGAGGGTCGAAACGCGTAGTGCCTGCTTTGTAATTTGTTTGTTCCTTCGTTTGATTACTCTCTTTTAATTCTGTTTTTGCTTCTATGAGAAATACTCTTATCATTATAGTAACGACGATGATAATAGTAATGATGATGATGATGATGATGATGATGATAACAATTTACTTGTCCTGGCCCAGTCATGGCCGTGGGGACTTGCAGTGATGAACTCTATATTAGCTGTATTTCAACTCTAACGATTGTAGGCAAGTGCGAAGGTTTATTGTAATAATAATAATAATAATAATAATAATAATAATAATAATAATAATATAATAATAATTATGATAATAATAATAATAATAAAGAGAATGAATATTTTGATCATCGTCATCGTCACCATTATATCTCTCTCTCTCTCTCTCTCTCTCTCTCTCTCTCTCTCTCTCTCTCTCTCTCTCTCTCTCTCTCTCTCTCTCTCTCTCTCTCTCTCTCTCTGTGTGTGTGTGTGTGTGTGTGTGTGTGTGTGTGTGTGTGTGTGTGTGCGCGCGCGCGCGCGCGCGCGCGTTGTCTTGTTAGTGTTAGTAGTAACAGTAGTAAAGGTCACTCTATTTATGATATAGTAGCAGGTGAAGTCAGAACTAGAGAACAAGAGGAAAGCATTTCTTTTATGAGGAATCAGAACTGATAGACTTTTTTTCAAGCACGTGTGTGAAAAGAAATCAACTTTGTGATGCGTTGACTCCTCATTAATCGATTTGGTATGAAGAGCGGCCGTCTTTTTATCGCCGCTTCCCGGTGCAAGGGAGGTAAACCTCAACTTTCACAAGTCTTGCGGTGAACAAAATATTGTTTTTGTCCCTTAGCAGGTCCAAATAATCCGTTTCTTAGTGTGCGATTGTAATAGAGTTTACACAAATCTCTCAAGTATTAAAAAAAAAAAATCTTATGTATTCTTAACACTACATTGTG
>JADBJO010000118.1:90000-117500 GCA_016801955.1 Conus betulinus
TGACAACACACTCATGGCCCTTTGCGGTGGCCATAGAACCTCTCGCACACCAAAACATTTGTTCCACACCTCTCTCTACTGTCTTCATGTATCTCCCTATCTCCCCGTCTGCTTGTCTGTCTCTCTGTAACGCCACTCGACGTCAAGAGTGGAAGGTGGTGGTCTCATTGTTTCTCAGAGCAATGGAAAGAATGTAGAGACATAATGCCTGTCTTACCCCCCCCCCCCCCCCCACTGTACACACAAAAAATCTCGCCTTTGCTTGCCCAGTTCTGTTCTCTCTCTCCTCCTCTACTCCGCTTTAAGTACAGCTCTTACTCAGGACACTGTCTGCAGTAGACCTATCTCCTCTTCTTACTGTATGTTTCACAATGTTTCCCCACACAAACACTCTCGGCCTGTGATTTCACCCGACTCAACACGAGCCATTCTCTCTCTTGTTTTCAGAAGATTGGTCGCTCAAACCACATTGATATGAAGCAACGGCACAAGCCTTCAAACCCACCCACACACCACACGCCCTCCCCCCCCCGCACACAACATAATCACGTTTAAATCAAGCCCACCACTCACACACCCCACCTCCACCCCTCCCTTTCCATTTCCTGTATAGTCTACGCACGCACTTAATCCACCCCCCCCTCGCCCCCCCACCAGCCCCGCCAATACCGGCCCCACCCCACCACACACACCACCACACACACACACACACACACCCCCCTTCCTTTACACCGCGCATCTCATGCACAGCCCACCTCCCAGAAACCCCCACACACCACACACACACCACACACACACACACACATCGCCTACACTACACTCACTCTATTCCACTTTACACGAACACAGACTACTCTACTCCACTCGCCCCCACCCCCCCCCCCCCTCTCTCTCCGTCCACACTCTCACCTCCTCTCCTCTCCCCTCTCTCCCGTACCCCACACGCGCGCTACCACACACACACGCACACACACACACCCCACACACACACACATACACTCCACACAATACAGCTCTTCCTCTCCCTCGCGCGCTCCGCTCTCCATCAGACACTCACTCCCACTCTACTCTCACCGCTCCAGTCATTTACTCACTCCATCATCTCACACACACACTCCACACCACACCACACACACGCACTCCACACACTTCAAACACACCTCCTCCCAAATTCCGTCCTTTCACTGTCTGTCTTCACACTGTCTCATGTATCTGTCTCCCTCCCCTCCTACAACTCTCTCTCTCTACCTCACACTCTCACCACACTCACTCATCACGTCTCTCACTCTCGCCTCAACCTACCCGTTCCCCCTCTCTGGATCCCTACCTTTAAGACAGGATGTGAGAGATCTAGATGGGTCTCTGTCTTTACCCACACTTCCTTTCCTCCACATTTTCACTAAACGAAGTAACATCACGTCATCGCCTCTGTCTGTCCACACGTCTCTCACCCACATCTCTCACTCACACTCACTCTGGTCTCTCACCACACAGACTCTCTCTCAACTCTCTCCTCTACTCAATCATCTCTCTCTCGTCAGGTAAATATAGTTGTTGGCCTATCCTGCCACTTTTCACCCCTCACCACCACACTCCCTCACAACACACTCTGTCACCTGTCACAACTCTCCTGTCCCTCTCTCTCCTCTCTGTCTGTTCCTCTCCTCTCCTGTTCCTCCTCTGTCAATTCTCTCTCTCTCTCTCTCTCTCTCTCTCTCTCCTCTCTCCTCCCTCTCTCTCTCGTCCTCTCTCCCGTCTCTCTCTCCTCCTGAATCTCTCCTCTCTCTCTCTCTCCCTCGCTATTCTGCAGTTTTATTTCATGAAGTGTATGAACACATTTTTGAATAAATAAACTATATGTTTTTTAAACGGTTAAGAGAGAAACATTTTTTCATCGGATGTGAGATTTTACAGTGGAAAGATTTTAAACAAAATTTCGGCTGGGTTTCCAGAAGATGTATTTTAAAAAGAATTGTGTGAATGAATAACTTGTGAGTTGACGTCAACGTGGTGACACCCCTGATATGGCCCTTTGCGGTCGGCTGGCTTTAAGCAACATTAATACCTTCACATCGTTCTGCAGAACACGCCACGCACAATATAGGAAAGAATCGAGTAGTATTTCTTCACAAGAACCGCGAAACAAGATTTACTTCCCCTAGACCAGGACAAGCCACATCGACAGCTGTTCAAGAATAAGGAAAGCTTTAGCACACGCACTCGGTCATTTGTTCGCTGGACTGCTTTGCACGCTTCTCTAACTGTCTTACTGTATGTCCATGTATCTCTCTTTCTACTTGTCTGTATGTCAGTTGAAGGGGACACAACACATATACACGCGCGCGCGCGCGCGCACGCGCACACACACACACACACACACACACACACACATACACACACACAGAATAAGCAAAGCTTTAGCACACGCATTCGGTCATTTGTTTGCTAGACTGTACGCTTTCTCTCTCTGTCTTACTGAATGTCCATGCATCCCTCTTTCTGCTTGTCTGTATGCCAGTTGTAGAACTCCACTCGGCGTCAAAGAGAAGGTGGTGGTCTCATTTTTTTAAGGAGCAATGGAAAGAATGTAGAGACTATGCCTGAAAAACTCCCCCCCCCCCCCCCCCCCCCCCCCCCGGCCCCCACTTACCACCTCCACCACCACCAAAATCTCGCCTTTGATTGCCCAATTTTCCCTGGACGAAACGATCCGCTGTTAATTTGACATGACATGTATGTCATTCTGTCTTGCTCTAAATTTATTGAGAACATTTTTTTTACGAAGTAAGTACAGTTCAAAATCAACTCACACACAGTCGCGCGCGCGCACACACACACACACGCACGCGCGCACACGCACACACACAGAAATACACACATACCATATTCCATTTACTCAATATATCTACTCTCGCAGGTACTCCCCCCCCCCCCCCCCCCCCACACACCCCCAGACACACACACACACACACACACACACACACACACACACACACACACACACACACACACATTTACACATATCATGCACGCACGCACCTCCCCCCACACACACACACACACACACACACACACACACCATATTCCATTTACACCATATAACTATTCATGCACGCACTCCCCCCCCCCCCCCCCCCACACACACACACACACACACACATACACACGCACCGCATATTCCATTTACACCATATAACTACACACACACACACACACATTCACACACACACACACACCCCTCCCCACCCCCACCCACCACGGACTCACGCCACATATACACCACGCCCACAGCCATACCCACACCACACACACACACACACACACAGGCCAGCACACACTTACACACACACACGCACACACACACACACACAGACACACACACACACACACACACACACACACACACACACACACACACACACACACACACACACTCTACAAGACAGGAATACGTCCTTTAAATAAGGATCTTTAAGAAAGTGTGTGAGAGAGAGTATAACGTCTCACACACGTACATATACACACGCACACACACGCACGCACGCACATACACACACACACACACACACACACACACACACACACACACACACACACACACACACACACACATACACACACACACACACACACACACACACACACACACTACAAGACATGAATGCGTCCTTGTAAATAATGATCTTTAAGAAAGAGTGTGAAAGAGTGTATAATGTCACAACACACACGTACACACACACACACACACACACACACACACACACACACACACACACACACATACGCTATCAAACATTGGCCTTTCCTGCCGCTTTTCACCCCTCACTCGTCTGTCTGTCTGTCTGTCTGTCTGTCTGTCTGTCTGTCTCTCTCTCTCTCTCTCTGTCGCGCGCGCGCTCGCGCGCGCTCCTCTCTTTACAGTCTTTTTTACAGTCATTCATGAAGTGTTTGAACAGATACTGAATAAAATAAACTATATGTTTTTTTTAAACGGTTAAGAGATTAACATTTTTCATCGGATCTGAGATTTTATAGTGGAACGATTTTAAACAAAAATTTCGGGTGGTTTTTTCAGAAGATGTGTTTTAAAAAGAATTGTGTGAATGAATAACTTGTGAGTTGTCTTCAGCGAGGTGACAGCCCTAATATGGCCCTTTGCGGTCGGCTTGGCTGTATAAGCAACATTAATTTACCTTACCTTCACATGGTTGTGCAGGACAAGCCATGCACAATATAAGAGAACCAATCGAGTATTTTTTCACAAGAACCACGGAAACAAGATTTAATTCCCTTAGACCAGGACAAGCCACATCGACAGCTATTCTGGAATAAGCAAAGCTTTAGCACACGCACTCGGTCATTTGTTTGCTGGACTGTTTTGCACGCTTCTCTAACTGTCTTACTGTATGCCAATGTATCTCTCTTTCTACTTGTCTGTATGTCAGTTGCAGGGGACACAACACATATACACGCGTGCGCGCACACACACTCTCTCTCTCTCTCTCTCTGCAAGACAGAAATACGTCCTTTGAATAATGATCTTTAAGAAAGAGTGTGAGAGAGTGTATAATGTCATACACACGTACACATATACACATTACACCCACCCACACACACACACACACACACACACGCACACACACACGCACGCACGCACACACATTACACACACACACACACACACACACACACTACAAGACAGGAATACGTCCTTTAAATAATGATCTTTAAGAAAGAGTGTGAAAGAGTGTATAATATCACGCACACGTACACGTACACACATACACACACATACACACACACACACACACACACACACACACACACATCATAGATTGGCCTTTCCTGTCATGTCATGTCTTTTCACCCCTCACCCCCTCTGTCTGTCTGTCTGTCTGTCTGTCTGTCTGTCTGTCTGTCTCTCTCTCTCTCTCCACACTTACCTTCTTTTTACTTTCTCGAAGTAGCTGTCCTACCTGAACGAAGTGGAATATGTAAACAGCCAAACACAGCCCCCTTGCTCTGCTGAACAATGTATTGTCCCCGTTTCTTTGTATTTTCCCCCCGTTTTTATTTTACTTTCACTGCTGTATAAGTACCATATAGTGTGTATTGACGTTGCCGCGCTCGCTGTTGTATTCTTAGATTTGTTTCAAAATTCTCTCTCTCTCTTACTGATCTATGCTTCGACTGTCCTTTCTTCAGTGTTGCCAAGACTGTGGGGTGCGGGTGGGGGGGGGGGCGGGTGTGAGCGTGCGTGCGTGTGTGTATGAAGGGGAGAGAGAGAGAGAGAGAGAGAGAGAGAGAGAGAGAGAGAGAGTGTGTGTGTTTCTGAGTGTGTGTGTGGGGGGGGGGGGGGGGGGGGGGGGGCGTGGGGCGTGGCTTGAATTGCATGCATTATGCCTTCTTTCATTCGCGCGCGCGCGCGCGCGCGCGCGTACCCCCCCATACACACACACACACACACACACACACACACACACACACACACACGCACACAGATTCTTGTAAATCGTTTCAAAATAGTTTAATTACAAGTTATCCAGTCAAAGAGAAAAAGACGGGAATAAGTTATGACTCGCATGTATACAGACCCAAGTTCATTCCACTTTCTCTCAGTACTACAGGCATTCTGAATAAAAATCGCATTAGGGCAAAGTCAACGAGATTACAACGTGAAGGGTAAAATCCACTGGAGATTTTAAAAAAAACATCATCAACATCAAATTCGTTATGGATTAACCATGAATCACTCGTGAAATAACAATCAATGATCACTAGTAACATTTTGCATCCAGGTTTGACTTCTGGACGTGTTTGTTGTACGATTTCCTTTCTCTTTGCTTCTCAAGCCCAGTTTTTGTTCCTGTCTCACTCTTAGCTATTTTAGTTAAATCATCGAGATCATGGCTTCAACTTGACAATAATTGTCCATGACACAATTGTTCCAATTCATTTGGTACTTGTCGGACTATTGCCTGTGCGACCTTCCTCCGTGGGCAGGTTGATATATTTTTGCCATTATTGCCGACTTGAGGAGCATAAAAATATCCCAATATCTGACATCAAACAAAAAGATTTTTAAGACAATGATATATCAACTGCTCTAAAAAGGTGATACAAGTAGTAAAAAATACATGTGCTGCTGAAAAGTTCATATTACCTGTGTGCACTGACACGATACACACAACTTTCGAAAGCAAAAGTTCATGTGAAAGGGTATTTAGGGGCGGTAGAGGATTGTAAACAGAGAAATTGTATAGCTTAAAGCAAGCCAACAGAGCACATTGTGTCGTGCTTTTTCCTCACAACCTGCCTTTTTTTAAATTGGTGAAGTCACATTATCATAATCAATTACTTTAACATATACAGAGAGAAGCACAAAAGGTAAACACGTTGCGAACAAAATGAATCAAAAATGGTATCAACACAATTCAGCAATAATGAGACAAGAAAAAAAACTACACATGATAATGTGAAGGAGCTTTATTTATTGTCCTCCAATCAAATCCATTAATCGCTCAAGTCAAACTCGACATATGAAGTGCGTTTTTCCTTCCCTCTCTCATTCCGTCTGACAGACATAAACATAACGCGGAAGAGAACAAATAACTTGCCGTCATTAACGTGGAGAAAACGGTAGAGAAAGATATAAAGCCAGTCCAAACAGAAAAAAAGCAAACCCCAGCACCAAAACAGTTCTATAGTAAATTCAGACAGTACTGCTATACATGCTTTTAAAAAAAAAAAAAAAAAAAAAAAGAAATGATGTCTGCATGTTGTTTGCGGAGAACAAAATGAATTCTTATCGACATGTTGATAAATAAGCAAAAGCCCGCTTTCAGTTAATAAAAATGGCTTTCGTAAGTTTGGCAGTTCATTGTTACTGTCTGCTGTGTTTCGATTTGAAATGTCCCTGGTTTAATGCACTGAAGTCAACTGTCCAATTTATAGGAAATGCACACTGTTCAGCATAAAACAAAAACTTTGGGGAAAAAGAAACACACACACACACAAATTCAGCTATCCATAGTCCTCGCTTTTGCTCGACTATGAAAAGAACTTTCAGAGTTCGACTCCAAACAGAAGAAGAACATTACCGGCGTCATGATAAATCTAAAGACGAAAGTATACACTGCATCGGCATTTCAGTCATTGTCGACATATTGAAAAAGAGACCCATCATGTGAGAAACACCTGTCATACACACTCCTTTTCAGCCGTGTCTTTATTACAGTGGTGTTATGTACACGTTCCTTCTGAGAAAAGTTATAGCCCCATGTTTAAACTGACCAATTATTAAAAAGTAAAATTTTAAAAAAGCAAAGCATGAAAAAAATGGCATATATTACAAACACCAACAATAAAACGATTCGGCACACACCGCAAAAAACGAAAAAAACAATGCAAGGTTAAAAGTAAAGACCAAGATGGGATGAGAAAGAAAACAGACTAGCAGCGACTGGTTATTAAAATGCATTTCAAAGCGAACAGAGAGCCAAAGGTATGAACTAAAACACGCCAGAGGAGGAACAGTGGTGCCACCACCTTCATACCCACACCAAAGGCAGACAACCCAAGTCTCACAGGTCTAGAACGGTGTTCCAACCCAGAACACCTTTGGAAGAAGAAACTTGGACCCAAGTGCATCGCTCCATTCTCTTTCGCACTTGCATATAGATACCGTCACAACTTTGTGCATGGTTAGGGTGGACATGGGACTGACAAACAGACCAGAAGAGGAAAGAAGTAAATGGGTAGGGGAGGTGGTGAGGGAGGGGGGGGATGGGAGGGGGTGCAGAGAGGAGAGGAAAAAAAAACGGTGAACAGGGAGGTGAGGTATACACGAGGATATGCAGTAAATTTAGTGTCTTCGTGAAGTGCACCCCTCTCTCTTTCTCTCTCTCTCTCTCTCTGTCAAACACACACACACACACACACACACACACACACACACTCTCTCTCTCTCTCTCTCTCTCTCTCTCTCACTCCCTCTCTCACACACACACACACACTGGATTTTATTTTTGTTCTGCAATCATGTCGCATGCAACATTTGCCTATCAAACCTTAAACGACGAGAGTCAAGGCGAAGAGAGTTTCGGGTTTTAGTTCGGTGTTCGTAAAACAAATAAAAACAAAAGGCTCGGGCGCGCACACACACACACACACACACACACACACACCAGTAAGAGAAGAAGAAAAACCACGAAGAGAAAATCGTTTAAAATATTCACCATCAGCGTAATTAGCCGCCCAGTGTGCGGAACGTTAAACGAACGACAGGAAGGTATCGGAGTCCAGCCCTCGATTTAACAGTAATGTAGCAGTGCTCAGTATCTAACACACACACACACACACACACACACACACAACACACACACAGACTCTTGCGTTCTCGTACTTAAGGGAGTAGGAAACGCATGTGCATGTGCGTGCCACACGTGCAGTTAAACTACATATGAAGTCTCTGTGACCAAGGTCACAGCTCTACATATGCACTGGCTCACTCTTTCTGACGAGCACAGCAATATGCGCATGCATTACCACTTTTTGTCAGTAACGGAGGCCTCAGCAACAAAATCGTACTCTGTCCAACACAGCTCACAGCAACACTCACTCCCTCCAACAGCTATGACACCCCCACCCTCCATCCTCCTACACACACACAGTGACATAGCAATACACACTCTCTATAGCGGAAACCGAGAAAGCCGTAAACAGTACACACACACACACACACTCTCTCTCTCTCTCTCTCTCTCTCTCACACTCACACACACACACACACACACACACAAGAGGCCACAGCAGTTCAGTTGCCCCTAGGGGGCAACACAGCGACGAAGAAGTGGCGGACGGGAGAAGAAGAGTGTGGAGCCTAGAAACTCTGGGCCGTACCACGCCGACGGTAAGGCACACAAAGAAAGGTTAAATCAAAAGGGTACCTACAGTCGTGCAGCAATCCTTCCACCTACACTGAACTGAAGTGGTCGCCGATGATCTCTTGTCGCTGGCTGTCCGTTGCCGGTCATGTGGCATCAGGACTTCTTTCCCCGGCGACCTGCAGATTTTTCACGTGACGGTACTGGACTTCATCCCTTTATTCAGTTATCCACCCATGAATTTTCATTGCCGTCGATGCCGAATGATGGTTCCATTGATCTACTCCAACAGGTTCCATGTGTAGTTACATGAATGTGCTTTTATATCCACTCAGCAAGTTCTTGTCCATTTCAGCAGATTGGCCAGGTTTTCCAAACGCATCTACTGTGTGAAAATGTCCATTATGTTCCAAGTGCTGATCTGCCTAAAAGTTTCCCATTCATCTATTCATCTTGTATAAACACTCATTCCAAATTTTCTATCCATCTAAATCTTGATTCACATGGAGTTCCTGGTCTACCATTCCGTTTTCCCCATTTACTTCAGCGCCAAAGAAACCCTAAATTGATCCTCTTGTTGTGACCTAGTAAATTCCTGTTTCAAATTTCTTCTTGTTAAGTCGTGCACCTTCAAATCAACGGGCACCTGTCCACTAACTCGTCTATCCACCGAAGGAGAGTTCCTGTCCATTTATTTCAACCATCTGAAATTAAAGTGTGTCTGGCCATTATCTTGTTGTCTGTTCTTTATGCAATGGCATCCCATGTCATTTAAAACCTCCACAAGAAGTTCCGGTTTGTCCAAGGAGTCTTCTGTGCGTCTCTCCGTTTTTTTTTTTTTTGTTCGTTCCCTCTCATCCATCACCTTCTCTCAATCAGTTCCAGTCCATACTTCGTCTATGTTAACAACCCAGCACACAAGCCAATTGATCCGTCCTAGTGATGTTCCCACACGTCCATCCTACGAGTGAAGAAAAAAGTAGAAGAAAAACCAGTCACCAACTCGATTCTTTAAAGTCGCAGCTGTGGTGTTTGACTTCAAGGGTGGTGGTGTTTGTGTCGGTAATCATTACCAAAGCTTGTCCCTCGATGTTTACTTCCATAACGGCACTTATTCGCCATTGCAGATTACGTTACAGTGGCTGTTGATGTTTTGGGCTTGCTGTGACTGTGGATACAGTTGTAAGCACCTTTAAGTGGCTGTCGTAGAACAGGTATGGGCAATGCTTGCTTCACAGATAGTCGTCCCCAGTGAGCGGTACTGTTTTGATAGAGCCATTTTCAGAGGATACAGCGAGGTACGGGTCCTCGCCGCAAAAACAAAGTTGTATCCTGAACACTACTTGCTGTGGGTGAGAACTAGCTGTTGTGTTAGTAGTTGCTACGGATGATATTATTATCCGAAATCGCCACTGTGGCTTATATTGTGGTTGCTGCGTCGCTAGTTATTAGCAAATGGTTAGCTGTATCACCACATGCCCCAGCTATTACCAGCAAACATAGCTGCTGCATCATTAAACACGTGGTTGATACCAGCAGGAACTTTATAACAACTTCCTCTAGTGACGTCAGCAGAACTGGTTGCTGCATCATTATGTATTTTGATAGTATCAGCAGTTATGGTTGATGCATCACTCGGTACTTGCTTATGTCAGCAGAAATGGTCCTTTAACACTGTGTCCCGTGGTTGCGTCATCATAAACGGTTGCAATATCAGAAGGTACTGTGGTTGACGCCATTAGAACTGGTTGCAGTATCAGGTGGTGCAATGGTTATTTCAGTACAAACGCTTGCTGTACACTAGTTCCCGTGAACGACATCATCACCAATGATTGCGGTATCACTAGGTACGGTGGTCGGCGTCGTTTGAGATGCTGTTATCACTAGGTCCTGTATTGGACGTCATCCTAAATGACTGCTGTATTTTTGGTTATTGCAGCTGACGTCATCAGAAATGGTTGCTGTATGACTACGTACTCTTGTGATGTCAGCAGAAACAGCTGCTGCATTACAAGGTATTGCGCTCGACGTCATTAGAAATGGCTAACGTGTAACTATGCAGTGTGCTTATATCAGTAGAAATGGTTGCTGTATCACTACTGTACATATATCAGCAGACGTAATTGCCGTGTCACAAAGTACTGTGGGTGACGCGATCAGAATTAATTGCTCTGGCACTAAACACTGTGGTCGGAGTCATGAGGAATGTGGTTTACGTCATCAGAAACGATTGCCGTGTCACTCAGTAATGAGCCTGACCTCATCAGAAATGGTTGCTCTGTCACTACTCACTCCGGGTATAAGTACAGTAGACTGGAGACCTTGTGGACAGTGGGTAATTGATAGTAAAAAGCACGAATATGGCAAGTCTGTGGTTTGAGTGTCACAAAGGGTGGGTGCAAATTACGTCTCACGTTTTAACATCAGACCTGAAAATGTGGTGCTAGTCTTTTGGCAATAGTCTGTCAGAGTATCTCAATCTGGGAGATAAAAAGACAAAAAGGACAGGAAAGAACTAGTCCATAGCGCTGTACTGTGGCGCCACCCTCTCCTCGCAGGACATCAGTCCGATCATCACACAGAGAATTCGTTCCGTCGTTAAAGCTGTCAAAATGGCTGCTGTCACTCATGCTGGGCTACTGGTGTAGATGTTCTCGTCAATGTTGTTAATTGTGTCACTGTGTGTATAATTATGCTGTTTTTTTTTTTTTTTTTTAACAGGTCGGTATTGCTGTGGTAGCCGTCCCCAGAGATGATGGCGGCACTGTGACTGTCGTTGATGCTGTTTCTCTGTGCAGAGGCGTTGTGGAATCTAACTGCTGAGGTGGCTGTCAGGAATGGCTGCATGCTGTGTGGGGCAGATGACGTGTACGTGTGGCCGGCATCACCAGACCTTGCATCGGATCTGGGCGTTCATCTTGGAGTAGACGGGGCAGTTGTAGGCCCAGCTGAACGTCTTGGAATTGGACAGGACACCATTCACCCTGACAGCAAATCAGAACACGCATATGGCTTAAAACAAAGCAAGCAAATAAGTTAGCAGGTAGGGAAGTAAACAGATAGCCTATCAACTTGTTACATCACATGATGTTGCATTCAGATGATCAATAAAAACTACTCAATTAATTGAAATAATGTCACTGAAAATATTCTCACACCTGTGAATTAACAGAAAAGGTTCCCTTGTTTGGGTATACTGTAAAATGTATTTTCTTTGCCTATATAACAACGGCTACTTTTTTTCATCTGAGTTTGAATTGTGCTTCTCCGTGCTTTTCTTTCGTTGCCTCGGTAGACTGCTTTACTTACTGCAAGAGGGTGCCATTTTACTGTCAGTGTGGATACCGAACTGTTACACTATACACGTATGCTACAATCTCCAGCTGTGGGGAGACAGAACCAGTCTACAATGCTTCATATGTTTACTACGTTTCCTGCCTGTGTGTGAGACAGAACCAGTCAATACTCCACGTATATGTCACATTTCCCACCGGGAGACAGAACCAGTCTGATATACTTCACAGGTATGCTACATCCCCCGCCTGTGGGAAGACAGAAACCCTCTGTTATACTTCTTATTCATGTACTTTTTTCAGTGGGAAGACTGAACCTGTCTTTTATGCTACATATTTATGGTACATTCCCCACTTGTTGCGAGACAAGAGTATCTTACACTACACAGATAAGTAAAACTACTAGATATACGTATTGTGGATCCTGTCTTTGGAGAAACGGCACTAGAATCTTACACTACACATATATTACGTTTTCTGCTTGTGTGCGAAAGAAAACTAGTCTTGTATTACACACATATACTACATTTCCTGCCTGCGGGAGGCAGAAGTAGTATCTTACACTGCATAGGTAACTAAAGATTTTATACACGTAGAAATACTAAAAAAAATGACAAATAAATCCGTTGTGATTTGGTGGCTGATGAGGGTGGGGTAGGTGAGGATTATGTAGCCAAAACAATCACTCAGCGAGTAGTGGGAGTGGAAGATGGCTACTGGTAAATGGGGGAGGGGGGAGGGAGGGAGTATGCTATATAAACTATTGCGGTGTTTATGCTAAAACTTCCAGTATTATTCTGCTTTTCGTTCAACGGAAAACGAGTTTTTGAAAGCAGGGATTCAGGAGTGTGGGTGGGTGGGTGGATGGGGATGGCGATGACAAGGGCTGGATTCCTGACACCAACTCCTTTCTTTGAAATAGATGCGAAATTGGGAAATAGGCTGACAAACAGACAGCTAGGCAGACAGATCTACTGGCGGCACCGGGACTGTGGGGGTCTGTTAACAGGTGCAGCTTCAAGCCCATGTCTGTCCACTTGGAGCAGTACATCTGAAACCCACATCGTCACTGTCACTCATCGTCTCTCTCTCTCTCTCTCTCTCTCTCTCTCTCTCTCAGAGAGAGAGAGAGAGAGAGAGAGAGAGAGGAGAGAGAGAGAGAGAGAGAGAGAGAGAGATGAGACAGACAGACAGAGAGAGCAAGCAGAAAATCTTTGCAGTCGAGGACTAAGATTGTTGGCAAAGCCGAATCTTGGTATCGTCCCTGCTGAACAACACACACACACACACACACACACACACACACACACACACACACACACCTCTCCCTCTCTCTCTCTCTAGATATATATATATATGCATTTACACATCCACAGAGAGAGAGAGATGTGTGTATGTATGTGTGTATGGGTAGGGGGAAGGGGCAGAACGAGAGACAAAGACTGAGAAAGACAGAGAAATACAAAAGGAGGAGGCAACGGGAAGAGAGAGAGAGAGTGGGGGGTGGGAGGCTGACAGAGATCGAGAGAGAGAGAGAGAGAGAGAGAGAGAGAGAGACAGAGAGAGAGAGGGGTGGTACCTACAAGGAAATAAACTGTATCGTTCCTGCGACTTCAAGAGATGCCACAGTCACTTCATCGGTCATTCCATCTCTAGCATTACCCGCAACAGTCACGAACACTACACACACACACTCATCCCCTATCCCTGCACCACCCTTGTGTCCACTCCGGCTATTTCGTACATCCTTCTCTCCCCCCCCCCCATATATAATACAAAATCTTCCCACCAACTAGGAAGCGCCTTCCATACAGAAAGGTGTGGTACCTGGGCATAGCTGACGAAGAAGGCTTGGTAGTTGGTGAGATTGAGACCGGGCAGTGGTGCTTCTTCCTCGTTCTCCTCCGCCCACTTCATGTAAGCCTGGCTCACACACACACACACACACACACACACACACACACACAACACACACACACACACACGCACACACACGTCCAAAATCAATATTCCCACAATGAGTGACGCGCATGATGTTAAGAATACATACAAATTTCTCTCCCTTCACCTGAAAAAAAAAAACACGTAGTGCATCAAATATTTCACGTGTTTGAGCGCATACCCTTCCATCAAGATTTCCTTTGCCCATGACTGAACGTTTGCCTTACTCTTTTTTGTGAGGGCATTGTTAAAGAAGCGGTCATATATCAGTTTACCTACATTCAAGAACACCTTAGCATATCCATTTTTTTACACTGTGTTACATCAGTTTATCTTTTTGGGGAGATCGGGCACACAACAATTTTAACCGTGTCTGTTTTTTTTCCGTCTCTATCGTTCTCTCTCACAATGGCACTGACGGATGGCGCCACTCTATGTACTACATTCTCGCGAACTGAGATGGCTGGGTGCAGCATGGAGACTTTGGAAAAGCAGTGAAAAACAATATACGGCAAGGCAAGTGAACACATCACCACGCTACATAATACTGTGCAGTAGTAACATGTCTAACAGATGACACTACATGACACAGCACAATATCACAAAGCAATTCATTACAGTGCAATGAATTTCAGAGTACAGCAGCATAATACAGTACAACACAGTACAAAGCAGTGCACCACAAGACAACGGAATACAGTATAATGTTGTAACATATATTACCATTAAAAGCAACACAGCATAACACTATAGTCTAACGTAAAACGATAAACAACCCTATAATACCACAAAGTTACTAACAACACGGTTCAAGGCAGTACAACACAGAGCTGTACAATGCCCTCAAGTTACAAACAGGACTATACACCAAAACGCAATTCAACAGATTCCTTACATAGTATGCAGCATTCAATCCCCCGTTGTCGGCAATATTTTCGTCCAAAGTGAACTCTCCATTGACCTGAAAGAAAAAAAAAAAAGGACCAGGCTATGTTACGACGGCTGAGGAAAACAGCATTGTCCAATGTGTAGTAGAGGATGGGGAAAGATGATTGACGGGTGAGGAGGGAATAATGGGAACAGGGGGAGGGGATGGGGCGCAGAGAGGTGGCAAGGGTTAAAGAGAAACAAAAAAGAGAATGCAACATTCACAATGGCAAAAACAAACAAAGCAAAACAAACCACCCCTCAAGGTGCAAAGCAAGCACTTTAAATACTAAAACAGAACCACGCACACATACACAAATTTAAATACATACACACTATACACAGCACGGGATTGAATACCACCCACTCACTTACATTCCTCAACCCTTTTCTCACTCTCCTCCTCCTTTTCACCATCATCCCCCACCCGCAACCCCACCCCCCCAACCATCCATTCCTCCAGATGTATCCTCAAGAAAAAAAAGGCTGGGGTACGAATGATTTCATGGATTCATAAGCTCGAGAGAGGCCTTCCGTTATATGTGTGACTGGGCTTTAACGTGCTGCTAGTATCATTTTGCAGAAGTAATCTGCTGACATGATTCTCTGTTGTGGTTTTTTTTAAGTAATGAAAATACACAATACAAATGGTTCTCTGGTTAGTATTGATATACCATGTATATGCTGACCAGTCATGTTAAAACACAACTGCTACACTACAACTACTCCTACCGCCAACGACAGAAAAGACCGTACTGAATATCCCACCTTTTGTCCCTGGACCTCGATGGCGTTGTACTGTTCTACCATGCAGTTGGTGGTGATGCCAAAGTTTTTGGAGCTCACCGGATCCCACCAGTCCTTCAGACGTCCCTCCTCGTCGTACTGCCGGCCTGCAACAAGTCCACAGTCTGTAATGGACAGTGATGTCAGCGGACCCATAGGCCTGGATTATCAGAGGTCCATCACATCTAAGTTTCAGCATTTTGGACAGTGGAGCCAAAACGCCGCTTCCTGCTGCCTTGACCTTACTTGATGTCAGAACCTGTGCCCAACTCCCTGGTGTGTTTCTTTGTTATGGGAGTGTGTTGACTGAAAGCATGTATTGCTTGTGCAGAAATACACATTGAGAAGCCTTGAGTAGAATTTCATCGATTAAAAACAACTTGTTTGTTTGGGCATGACTGAAGATAATACGGGAGGGGAGGTCATTTGTCAACTGAAGATCTGGAACGATGGTCAGCCTATAACTTATTACGACTACGGTAGGCTTTTCGTTGTATGCCTTACCAAACATCATGATTTTATACCTTTTCAAAGTCGTTTTGCCCAAGTGAAATGTGTCGGCCTTATTCTACTACAATTTACTGGATTCAAAAGTATTAATTTTCATGTGCATTTCTATGCCTGTAAGCGTGTCGTATGTACACGACTAATGAAAACGGAAATGTTTCAAACTAACTTTAAAGAAATGATAAAACAAAATAAAGGGAATTTACAATGAACACAAACAGTACCTTGAATATCAAAGGCGTGGGTAATCTCGTGACCAATGACAGATCCCATAGCACCAAAGTTGACAGCACTGCGAACAAAGCAAAGTCAATCCATCGTCCTATCAATAAGTCAATCAATCAACTGATCACATCTGGCAACTAATTAATCAATTTGAATTAAACTACCTTCACAGCTTCTCAAGACAGATAAAAAGAGTTTTAAAATTACATCTCTTACCAATCGAAACAATTTGCTGATAATGAAGAGAAGACGGCTTGCATTGCGTAGCCTGCATCATGATCACTATAATGTAATTTTCATTATACAAAGAAAACACAGGTAAAAAAACGCTGTGTGTGTGTGTGTGTGTGTGCGCGCGCGCGCGCGCGCGTGTGTGTGTGTGTGTGTGTGTGTGTGTGTGTGTGTGTGTGTGTGTGTGTGTGTGTGTGTGTGCGCGCGTGCATGCGTGCGTGCGTGCGTGTGTGTCTGTGTATGCCCCTCTCTCTCTCTCTCTCTCTCTCTCTCTCTGTTTTTACTGCACATTCTTGTGGCATATTTTCATTTGCTGATACTTTGCTCCTATGCACATCACTCTAATCACCTAACTCGAATTCCAGTACTGAGGCTGTTGCCCGTTTCCAGGATCTGGCTTCAGAGGCATCATCTGAGAAACAGCTACCAGTAAATGAATCATAACTTACGCAGGGCCGTCCGGAATGTAGTAAGGCAGGTGGAACATAGCGATGGGGAAGATGACGTCATTGCGAATCGGCGAGTAAAAGGCGTTGACGGTCACTGGAGGACGAATCCAGCTGAAAATCACACAGGAAATGCCATGTTTCCCCTAACAGACACACAACTCCAATTAAAGCTCGTACGCGCGCGCGCGCGCGCGCGCGCGCGCGCACACACACACACACACACACACACACACACACACACACACACACACACACACACACACACCTACCTGTGTACGTATATGTTCATATGCACACACGCGAACATACACGCGCCCACGCATGTATGTGCACGCAAAAAGACACTCGAACTCAAATGCTAGCGAGTGTATTCGAACATGCATCCACACCCAAACGACGCGAATCCTAGTGTAACACTAACGCACGTGGACACGCACATACAGAACCACACAGTAACACATTTACAAGCACGCACGCTTCGTCACATTCTTGCATGCACCGTCTTCTTCTCACCTCTTCTCTCTGTCTGGCGTACTGTGAAGCTCCTCATTCTGCTTTTGGAGTTGAAAGTGCCGCCAGTTCACTAAATTGTTAAACCAGTCGGAGGAATTCACAGAAAACTGGAAACAAAAAAAAGAGAAATGTAACAAGTACGCTATCTGCTTGAAGAAAGGGGAAAGGATGAAAAAATGGACGAGTGGAGGCCGAGAAAGACGGAGGCGAGGATGGGTGGAGGAGGGTAAAGAGAGGTGTAGGGCCAAATCACATAATACCAATGCGTTTTTGAGAAAAATGAAATCACCCAAACTATCATGTATATCAAAATCAATATTACGACCGCTCTGTACTTTCCGTGTTTAATTAAAAAAATACCCTGCGAAATCTAATCGAATCAATCCAAAGTAGCGTAGAACAAAAAGATTCATCCGCAGATTCACAGTCCATTACTTACTTCTGATCTTACTGCATGTTTGTCTACACTTTAATGCCTGTGAAAAACGGGTAAATTTAACTTCTGTACGAGTGTTTCGCACCCTCTCTCTCTCTCTCTCTCTCTCTCTCTCTCTCTCTCTCCTGCTTCATCACTGTGTCACAGTATAACAACTATTCTTCATACACTACTCCATAATCATCTACCAGGTCACTAGGCACAGACTTGAGAAAGCATATGGACAAGGAAACCGTAAACAAGAATGGAAAAAAAGAACGATAACTAGCACGGTCTCTTTCAAAAAAGACCCACTTTTTTGTATGTGTCTAAAATGCAGGAGAGATTTTCATCTCATAATTGTTATGCAGAAGGGTACAGACATACATTTGGTAATGTGTATCCAGGGTGTCACGGATTTGCATTTAACAATATGCGGCCAGCTTGGTTGAGACGTACTTCTAGTAACAGCTCTCCATAAAAAAAAAAACTTACATCTGGTAATAGATATCCAATAAAGCACACCGATATGCGTCTGATAGTATCTAATCAGACAGAGTGACGTAGATCTGGTAATGGGTATCTAATATGGCAAAAAGGCGTATATTTGGTAATGGGAATGCAATAAGACAGGCACAGGTGAATTTGACAATAGGCAAAAGTGTAGATACTTGTTTTTTTATAACAGATATCTAGAGATCAGAAATACGTAGCCTACACGCACCAGCCGCCGTGACTAGCGTCGTGGAATCCCGGCCGGGAGGTCGTAAGTACCATTCCCATCAGAGCCATGTGGGATGTTTTCTGCCCCGACCGGCTCCTAGCCAGAGCTGAGTTTGCTACGGGCTCAGTTTGGGAAGAGTGGGACTACACAGTCGAGTGTCACCGACTAAATGGATGCGTCTCTGAGATTGTGTTGCTCAAATTACCTGACCAACACTGCAGGTGCTTGTATCGCTTGGGCCTGGTCGATGCCGGAATATATTATGAAAGTTAGCGTGCGTAGAAAACAGCCCTGTCATGCAGTCGCAGACCGGAATGGAAATCCATAGCATCTTTTCATAGTCTTCATTCCCATCGAACAGCTTAAAAAAAAAAAAAGGTCTCAAATTATGTGATCTTTCACAGCCTGCTCTCAATGTGATCTCCGTGTCAATTCTTCTCCACGTCTATGGCCTTGTTTTGATTCCGTCGGGATCACCGATATCGGCAGGTTCAAGGGGGGCTCTCGATGAACGGACGTGGTGGCGCCCTCCGAAGGGAGAGCTCACGTAGTCGAAACCGCGATTAAGCAATTATTGTCGTCAGTACAGGATTAGTACGTGGTGTCCTGCGTATGTTGGATCAGAACAGGCACCACAGAACACCACCGAAGTGACTCAGCAGCAGTGCAGTACCTCCTCCGGTTGGTTGTCTCTTGACAACTTGACACTGCCTGCTCTCTGTGGATTGCCGATGCCGGAGTTGCGGCGGGACACAAGGTAGCACAAATGATGGGACAGCAACAAAGAGAGAGAGAGAGAGAGAGAGAGAGAGAGAGAGAGAGAGAGAGAGAGAGAGAGAGAGAGAGAGAGAGAGAGAGAGACAGTTGAGACAAAGTACAATAATGGACATCTGAAAACGAAGAAAGGCCTACCTTTTGGTAATAAGTGTCCAGGAAGGGTGGTGTTGAGGATGTAGGAGGGGTAGCTGATCTTGTTAATCATGCTGTCCACCTGACAAAGAAATGCAGGTTATGATTAATCGCATGGTATATCACGAAGTTGAGAAGTGTACTATATAGCATAGTACGATCTGTATAGCTTAGCACACACAGAATACACATGCTCGCACACACACACACACACACACACACACACACACACACACACACACACACACACACACACACACACACCCAATGCACACTTTCACATCCGACCGGAAATTGATAGAGAAAGCGAGAAGATTGATTGACTAATTGGCTGATCGACAGAGTAACTGACATGGAGAGAGAGACAAAAAAATAAATAGCGACTGTACCTTTTGCTCGGCTTTTAATCGCGTCTCTTTGTCAATCCAATACTTGTGCAGAATAAAATCCTTGAAAGCCCCCCGTACATAGTGTATCAGGTTTTGAATCTGAAAGGTTGATACATTTTATGAACACATCTAACACACACACACACACACACACACACACACACACACACACACACATACACATACAACAGAGAAACGAACTCGGAAACAACTAAGAAAATAAAAAGCAACAGAAAAAAACAAGAAATAATCGCCTGCGATAACTACAATGTAGAGAATAAACAGCGAAATCAATAAGCCGACAACCAAAGGGCTACCATTACACACACTACAAGAAATCAGAGAGCAACATGCAGAGCAGATCAGAGCGGACAGAGCACAGCGCGCGCGCGCGCGCGCGCGCGCGCGCGCGCGCGAGAGAGAGAGAGAGAGAGAGAGAGAGATCTTTATCTTGGAGGGTAGTAGATATACATCTGCGAATATTTTTTTCACACAGTCCTCGCCCTGTACAGAGTGATGGAGACAGAGAAACATATCCAGTTACAAACAGCGAAAACTTTGTCAAAAACAAACAAAAACCTCACACTGATGGGGTTTACTATGAAGAAGGAAAAAACAGAAGAAGAGCAAAACAACACAAATAAATGTGAAATAAAACGGGTGCGAGAGCGAGCAGTGCCTCGAACGGAGTGTAGGATGTGATGGTGTGTGGAGTTCGTTTGTGTGATGAGTGGACGTGATATATGATGTAAGGTTATCTGTTGCTTGAAACGTATGGCGTGTAATATATGGTCTGTAGTGTGTGGCTTATGCTTTATGCATGCCGGAAGATGTGTAGTGCGTACTGAATGGCGTGTGATATGTAATGTGTATTTTCACTGGTGTGACATGTGGTATGTCACTGTGTGGACAGCAGTTCAGTGTGGAATGTGTGCTTTGGTGCGATAGGTGGTTATTTCATGCTTATGATGTATAATACGTGGAGTATGATCAGTGGTATGAAATGAATCGCGTTTAATGAGTAATGTGTGTAGTGTATATATGCGGTTTTCTTTCCTGTAATGTGTGCTGTGTGGTAGGGGGTTTAACTGATTGCACGCGATTAACGCATACAGTATATTCTGTCATATGAAGTACAAACTTAAAAGAAAATTCAATGTTCTGCCAAACGAAAGAGACGAACAAATTACAACAAGACAAAACACGACGCTTTCGACCTCTTTGGTCTTCTTCATGCAAGCCAAGCAACATTCAAGACAATGAAAACGAAGAATGAACAATCACTTATCTCTTCAAATTGGGCGCAAAAATGGAAACCAAAAATCTAGGATGATTTGTGTGTGGCCTATGGTGCTGCATGACTTGTGTTTGGGTTGTGCGGGATGTGCATACATGGCGTTGTGGTGGGAGCCGCATGGCGGGTGCGCGGAATGGTGTGTATTAGGTGTGACGTGTCACTCACGCTGTCCACACTGCCCTGCTGGCCCATGCCCCGGACGTAAATGGCTCCCGTGGCGAAGCCCAGTGCCCTGTTGGTGTAGAACGTGCACCTCTTCCACCCCTCCTCCATCCAGTCCGCCTCTGTCACACACAGACCACACCACCACACTGACTTTATACATTCCCTTCCCTTCGTCTGAACTGTTGTGCATTTCATAGCTCAAGGAGAGGTGGCGAGAATCCTCGCTTACCTGGCGAGTGTCGGCTTTTTCATAGCGCGCCCGAGCGGTGAGCGGGGCTAAGAAAAGGCAAGAGTTCGCCAGAATTATCTTGGAGCTTTCTCGCATGTGAGGGAAATGGCCGACAGCTGTAACGGCCTGTGATTGGTGCACGGAATGTACTGATGTTGTCTGATTGGTATATGGAATGATCAACATGCTGACCGTCAATTCAACGCAAAGATGAACCTGAAGAAGTAATCACGTTATTAATTCACCCGTTTCTTTACTTTCCTCGCCTCTCGCATCCCTCACCGCAAGGTCACGCTGGCTACCATGCCATTCTCGCGTCTATGACACTCGTCTCTTGTCTCGGCATAGTATGTACTGCCCTGGGCTTGGATGGCCTGGGTTGTAGCGGGTTGTATGGGAAAAACAGTGGGGATGGTTTGAATAACTTTGGTTGTATCAAATCAATTCAAATTGGCCAGACCTGTTTCGATTTCATTAGGGTGATTCGATTTAGTTTGGGTAGTACAAGGCTGGTCTGACTTCGCCGGAGTAGTGTGTACTGGGCTTTTGTCGAATCTGAATGATAAGGAGTTAGCTACGAAGGAAATGGAAGCGGCTCCCTTAACGAGCACAGGTGCCCTATTAGTAGTACGGGATATGTGTCCCTCCCCCTCTTCCTTCCACCTCTGTCACGCAACAACAAGCAGTTGCTTGGCGGAAGAGAGGAAAAAAATACAAGGCATGAGAGGAAGATTGTCTACGGATGGTGTGGAGGAAAACTATTTTGAGAGAGGTTAAACACGTTCATAGGCGTTACGTGGACACAAACAGTCAAACAACTAAACATGTAAGTAAAAGTCGGGATAAAGGTACATTTCTGAAAAGTGAATATTTTGATCGAAGTAGTTGACCAAAAAGGAAAAAAAACAGCACGCAGAGAGAGAGAGAGAGAGAGAGAGAGAGAGAGAGAGAGAGAGAGAGGTGGAGGGGAGGGGATAGAAGAGATACTGACAGGCAGAAGCTGTTCAGAGAAGCAGTAGCACCACCTTCCACCCCATACGGCGGCCTCACTAACAGCTGATCCACAGCAATTGCTCCAGTATCAAGACAGATACACCCCCAGTCAGTAAAACAAAGATCGGGTCAGCAGAAAGACGAAAAGATAATACGAAGGAGGAAAATGGAAATTCTCAACATATCTGACACCGACTACATTTACTCTGTCCTCAAGTCTGGAAGACCTGACAGCCTGATTCTTCCTGTCTGCAGAGGATACGTTGGTCCATTTGTCCCCTGATGTCATTCACCATTTGCCCGTCCACTTCAGCGGCCAGGGAATGGGCAGGGGCCTGTCATTCCTGTCGATGGGGGAAATCTAAGGAGGGGGCGTGGGAGGCGGAAGGAAGAGAAGGGGGGGGGGGGAGCTGTCTAGGTTGGTCACTGTTAATGCGTACTTGCACTAACGCAAAGACTGACAGACAGACCGACAGATAGACAGACACAGCCAGAGTCCGCGCACGCACTTACTATTCATGAAAATCTTTTACAGAAGGGTGTTTCTTTTGAAATAAAATCTCTATCTTACATACCAATAGCACTCAAAAAGCAAACAAAAATAAGACAACAGGGTCGAGTGGTTTGTCTGCCTGGAAATAATTCAGAAGGAACAATGTCCATTACTCCAGAATTACAATGTTTCCTACATACATTTCTAACAGAAGAGGTTGTATGCGGCACCAGAAGGATACCGTTTGAAGAATGAAGATCCCAAATATGGTTACCACAATCTGCACCTCTCTCTCTCTCTCTCTCTCTCTCTCTCTCTCTCTCTCTCTCTCTCTCTCTCTCTCTCTCTCTCTCTCTCTCATCATGCGCACACACACACACACGCGCGCGCGCGCAAAATATGCACGCTGGATACTTTTGGTGAATGGGTTTTAGATAAAGTGAAATTTCTGAGTGGGCAAACAGTGAAAACACCACGGTGAGTCGTAGCACTACATACACAAAGATTGCAGACTAACATGCTGCCGACAGTTGAAACCGCTCGATCTTTCCACCAGAGCCCAAGAAGCCACAGAGATGGCGCTGCCCCCGCTGTCCCAATGCGCTAGACATCCTAGGGATACCTAACCAGCGACGCGCCACTGGAAACAGATCAATTTGGTTTTGAAGTAGGAAGCCTCCCCAACTATCAGACACACTCTGCATTGTCTCACTTTACGGGGGAGCCTCGCGGGATTGTCCCAGTCACAGAAGCATGGCCGTGGAGAACGAGCCGGGCTGATGGTAGACAGTGAACTATTCGTCCCATCTTCAGGGATGGTACTCAATCGCCCACCCCCCACCCGACCCCAAATCGCCTGCCTCGGTCACATTACGCTGGCTAATAGAGGACGACAGCCCAGGAAGCGAGAAAGTACCATCTGCCAGCCGCCATTTCCCCTGGCTGGACCTACCTCAGGGCCCAGGAGTAGACAAGGGCTTGTCTCCTGGCTTCAGGGGGAGGCATTTTCCACTCACCCTAAAATGGATGTGCACGACAGGACCATCATGGTAGTGTGTGTGTGTGTGTGTGTGTGTGTGTGTGTGTGTGTGTGTGTGTGTGTGTGAGTGTGTGTGTGTGTGTGTGTGTGTGAGAGAGAGTGTGTGTGCGTGTGTGTGTGTGTGTGTGTGTGTGTGTGTGTGTGTGGTGTGTGTGTGTGTATGTATATATATATATATATATATATATATATATAGAGAGAGAGAGAGAGAGAGAGGCTTTTTTGTGTGTGTGAGATAGAGGGAAAGGAGGGAGGGTAGGACAGAGGGAGAGAAGGAGGGGGAGAGACAAACAGAGAGAGAGAGAGAGAGAGAGGGGGGGGCTTAAAGACAAAGAGAGACAAACATAAAAAGACGGAAATGCACAATGACACCCGAGAGAGAGAGAGAGAGAGAGAGAGAGAGAGAGAGAGAGAGAGAGAGAGAGAGAGAGAGAGAGAGGAAAAGACAAGACTGACAGCTGTAAAGAATGGAAACACACAGTCAGACAGACAGACAGAGTAATGGAGTGGGGAAGTCGTGTTTCCGAGGACAGGGCCAGCAGTCGGGGAGGAGGGGGGAAGGGGCGAGGGGGGGGGGGAGAGGGGGGGGGTCCTGCAGCTTCCCCAAGACGTTTGGGGGTCTGTCTGGCGGATGCTTCCTGAAATGTCTCCACTCCACTTCCCCTCACGCCCTCTCCCCCTCACACGTCCCGCCATGGTTTTTCACCTAGCCACAGGAGGTCTGGCGGAGCTTCGTCGCGCCAAATAAAGGCTTGAAAGTTTTGTCATCACTTTCAGCCAGATGGCTCAGATGCCTTTTCAGCACCGTCCACTGGGGCCAAGTTGTCAACAGAGCAATGATGCACTTCATGGCGCGCACGCTCCTCTTTACTGCGCATTCACTGGATGAGTGCAGATTTTGGTTCTTGTCTTGCTCGGAGTGACTGAAAATGTCGAATGGTAAACGGTTGCTGGTACAACGGTGAAGTTTGAATGCGGTCTCATTTCTGGACTTCTTTTTTTAAGCACTTTGATCGACAAGTAAACAAAAAACGTGAAGCAAAATGCTCGCATACGTACTTTGACGCCAAACCTAAGTTAGGAAAGAGAAAATGTCGTATCACAACCATTGTAATAAAAGCGAATGTCTCTCATTTCTCTCTCTGCGATGTTTTCATCAGCTTACCATGAAGGCCTTGTATCCTGATACCAGGTGAATCTTACTTTTGTTCGTGTTTCCCGCCCTAACAGCCCACCATCCCCCCCCCCCCCCCCACACACACACACACACACACACACACACACCACACGTCCACAGTCAATGTACTGACTGCAAATTGTCCTTTTTTTCTTACAGATGAGCATCGCGGTGTAGCGTTGCAGACCTTGATCTGCAGATCGGAGGGGGAGGTCAGTCCTGAGGAAGGCATTTATTTGTCTTCAGCTGGCAGAATTCCAGAGTCGTGTGTTCACTACGGGCTGAAATGAAAAGACTTAAACTTCGCAACCGAGTTTCATCCTCTCGATGCTCGAACTGTCTGACTTAAGTGTCTGTATTTTTCGCGCTTGTAGACGCCCAGATACATCACTGAAAAGTAGTATAGAGTACAGTCCTGTTATGTAGCCACAAACCAGTTTAGAACCCCACTGCATCATTTTGATTATTGTCTTTGAAAATCGTGAAAAAGTCCCAGTTGTATGGCCCCTTTCGTTCAGCTCTTTCAGAGATCCCAGTCTGATGTTCTCTCTCCATGTCCACAGGTTCATGGACCTTGTTGGACGAACGCTATGACACCCTCCGGAGGGGATCGCTCATTCACACTGGCTCGGCCACTAAGCAGTCACTCTCTTAGGGAGCTTGGCAGATGATGTCCAGTCTGTGTGTTAGATCATAAATGGCAGCTGGAACACCCCCATCAGTGACTCAGCAGCAGCACTGTATTTCCTCCCAAAGACCGCTTCGTGACGACCGATACTGCTTTCTCTCTGTGGAGTGCCGGTGCTGAGGTCAAGACAGCACGAACCTGGGTGTAGCTGTGTAAGCGAGAAGCATAACTGACGGCTTGGAACGATACCATTAAGAGAAAAGGGAAATGAGACAGCCAAAATGTTTCCATACTAACAATGAAATAAGTGTTATTGTTTTGAATGACTTTTTCATCTATGAAGAATACGTCACAGGAGTTGATACTGAATCTAGTCTTCTATGCGTAAGTTTTTTTTGTTGTTGTTGTTGTTGTTTTTTTTAACTGTCTTATGGTCCGTGCCACTTCAGCGGCATTGCACGCACGCCACTCAATCCGGCTCCCCATCCGTTTTAAGCAGAGCTTTGTTGACATAAGGCAACTTCTCACTTACTAAAGGAGCCAGGAATTATAATTTTCTGCTGAAATGGTTTAAAGAGCTGACCAGGTATGTTTTCCTTAACATCTATGTCTTTGCAGAATTCCATCGGCAGGACAGTAAAGGGACACAGAGAATACAGGCCTACCCTGTGCTGAAGAACAATGAGAAAGAAGGGTTACTAGGAAATAATACATTACGGTATCATGGAGGATTTCAGCGAATCCATTAATGCCAGCAATCGGATCTTCATAGCTGATCGCTCAGCTTTCTAATAGGCGAGACTAAAATTGTTAACTAGTTTTCGTAAAAATAGTTTTGACATGAAATCCATTTCAGAAGCTGAGCACCATTTTTCTATGTCTCAAGGAGCTGAATTCCTCAAAACGAAATAAAAAAAACTGGGAAAAGAATGCCACTTTCGTTTTGTAGTGCTACTGCCATGAGCACATATTGCCAATACTTTTATTCTCCTGGTGATTCAACGATGGTACTTTTAATCCCTGCATCACAGTCTTTCATCCTCAGAACTTTACCCCAGTATTGAATAGATGTGCTGTTATAACCAAATCTGAGCAGCATCATTTTCGTTTCTGGCGACTAGCCTCTTCCTTCCCGTCTCGTCTCTCACACACACACACACACACCACACACACCACACACACACACACACACACACACACACACACACGCGCGCGCGCACGCACACACACACACACACACACACACACACACCACACACACACACACACACACACACACACACAC
>JADBJO010000118.1:132500-140000 GCA_016801955.1 Conus betulinus
GACAGACAGACCGACTGACCCACAGACTGACAGACAGGCAGACTGACAAAGAAAGACATATACAGAGACAGGAAGACAAAACAGGCAGACAGACAGCCTGACACAGTGAGAAAGAGCCACTCGATCATACAGTCTGGAAGCACTGGACACGCTCGACTGGTCGACATCCATAATAAAAATTAGAAGGGTAGACGCATCCTGGAGACATACTTCCTCCCTGCTTCCTATCTGCACCTCATTCCCATGCGCCTTACCTTCTCTTTCAGTGTGTATGTGTGTGTGTGTGTGTGTGTGTGTGTGTGTGTGTGTGTGTGTGTGTGTGTACATGTATGTATGCATGTGTGTATGCGTGCGTGCGTCCGTGTGTGTGCATGCATGCATGCATGTGTGTGTGTGTGTGTGTGTGTGTGTGTGTGTGTGTGTGTGTGTGTGTGTGTGTGTGTGTGTGTGTGTGTGTGTGTGTGTGTGTGAACGTGCGTGCACGCGTATTAAGAAACGCTCGATACGGTCGGGCATACAGACCGAGACAGAGCCAATCCAGACGGTTTCTCAACCGATCCTGACAGTTCTTCGTTGTGACTCGCCAGCCAGATGAAAATACCGGAACGATTGTTGTTCTTCTCTCTCAAATTTAAACCTGGTCAGCAAGTGTCTGATGCTCACCAGCATGTTCGCCTCCCCTTCCCGTAAGAAATAGTGAAAGAAAGAAAGTACGAAGGAACACATGGAACCACACAACTCACCCTAGTCGCTGCCTTCCGCGGGATTTTCCGTGGTGGTCGTAGTTGTGGGGGTGGTAGAGGACGGGGGGAAGGCAGTGGGGAACAAAGGGGAGGGCGTTGAGCCACTGGCCTCCGTGTCGTTGGCATTGTGGTCGTCGTTTTCGGCTTTGTCGTCGTTGGTGACGTCGTGGTGTGTTGGCGACGGCTGGGGCCCAGTGGACGAGGTAGGGCTGTCCAGAGGGGGGTACATGTCTGCCGGCAGCACCGTTTCTCCCAGGTCCATCTGATTGGAGTAATTAAAATGATCATTATTATCATCATTATGACCATCATAATCATCAACAAAATTACAATCACAACAGTTATTACATTTTTATATTGTGATTATCCTGCTTTTAGCGCTGATTCTGGTCATGAGGAAGCAAATGAGTAATTATGACATATGGATGCGCATGGCCTTATTCCACGAGTGTTCCATCGCCGTGAAATTAAAAAAAATAATGATTATTTATTTCAGCTCTTTGACATATTACCACTAACGATTGATATTTTGTTTCTTTGAAACACCTGTCGTACGATAGAACGGGGTCAAAAGCGGTAAGGTCACAGCTTCAAAACACTCTCTTTTACCTATGTTCATCCTTGAGAATAAAATCACAGATAGGTGATCACAGCTCCTTTCCCTATGATCTCAACCGTTTTGCCTGTTTTCTTGATGATTTCACCAATTACCCTGACACTCACAATTATGTCCCCTATATACCTTTGGATAATAGCTGTTATTCTGACTTTTCTGAAGTAAAAGGGGTAAAGCCTTGTGGGAAATGGCAACAAAAGCGAAATCAGCTATGGTCGCTATCTTCCCAAACAGCCACACGAGCAGAAGTATCACTGGCTGTGCTCTGCGGATTTCCGGCCTGAATAGGAAAATCAGAACCTAGAATCACAACCGTTTCCTCTATTTTCGATGCTCTCATCAAGGTTGATTACTGTTGTCACCTCGAAAATATGGAAACAGTTGAGATCTTCAGGGACAACAACGACGATAACTCTGGAAAAACAGTTGTGATATTTTGGGAAAACAAACATCGCCCTCAGAAAACCAGTTGCGATCCTTTTTCGACAAGAAGAAACGCACTGTCCGCTTTTGAAGCTAATACACTTTCATAGCACAATTGTAACTATGCTAATAATTTACAAATGTCACATTCAGCTGTGAACCATTACAGATTGTGACAGGGCAGTGCGCTGTGTCGACACTCAGTGGGTGCACGGCTGTGTCAGTAGTTGGTCAGCATCGAGCGCGAACTAAATGTTGCGAGTTCAAACAACACTGGCGCCGAGCATAAACATCGCTATTTTCACTACCCATCTTAATGTGTTGTCGTTCTGGCGGTAATATAGAGTAAGATAATCCCCCTTTCCCTCCCTTTCCCTGGGTTATAAGTAACGAGAACTACGGTAACTCTTGCTCTTATAATAAGGTAATTACACGTTTATAACTCCCAACGAATGTTGCTTAGAAAATCGTTCCAAACACAGACCACTGAGAGCAAATAAGGCGACACCCCTCTGTTAGAGAGCCAGTTGAGCTGCAGTTACGTCACAAATGGAAACGATTCTTTGTTTATTCTGTCCGATCTGTGTTGGCATTTCTGCTGGTCGATTTGGTGTTGTGAGCAGCATTCATTTGGCGATTTGACCGTGTATATATCTCATCATGGGAGCAAAAGTTACCCCCCCCCCCCCCCCCCCCCCCCCCCCCCTAGTTCGTTACTTGCTGTATTCCATTCCCTAATTTAAGGTGTCCTTTCACCTGGGCTGGTTATTTCCGTCTGCCCACCTCTGGTGGGTTTTGCACGTCAAACCTGAATATCAATGCGCCTTTTCCTGACACAAACCTCATTCTTGTTCGCCTTCAGGCCGTCACATGACATGGAATCCTAGCCGCAGTTCTGGGAAAACAAAGTCCTATTATTAATGGTGCTTGTTTCTGTTGTTTGTTTACTTTCTATTTCTTTGAGGAGAATTATACTACAGACCTTTTCTTCTACGTTTTCATACGAGCAGTCTCTACTCCTTTTGAGCATCATGTCACCAGTGACGCTGTCATCAAATGACTGCACAGCCGGCAGAGACACGTAAAGAACTACTCGCGACTACCTAGCGGAGAAAATTTGGAAAATCATACTGTCAGAAAACTGCTTAGATTTTACAGGTTAACTGAAAGACCAAGCAACTGTGCAGTACAATTCTTCGGCGTGCTGTGGAGGGAGTGTGATGTTTACAGCCACAAACCAAGAAGTGGTCTAGACAACATCCAGAAAAGACATACATTGCACTCTGTCCTAACTTTGGGCTTAGAGACCGCCAGTTGAAGTCGACTCGAACTGCATCGAAGTGGCGTTACAACGACCAGGGCTGGTTTCAGGATACTACGGTGGTGAATCTGCCTCACAAAACACTTGTCCCTTTCTGAGATGATTCCTCACACTTGCCTAGTACGTCCGGCAGGTAGGCTAACCGTGGCCATTTCTCTGCCTTCATAGGCAGGCCCCCACCTTCCCCCTTTCTCCTGGAGTCTCTCCCACACAGCATGCACGTTGAAGAACTGTGTGATGTGTGATGCAATGCAAGACTTGTCGTCATTTTCCTTTTCGGATGGTACGTATCTCACGCAGTCTCTCGTCAAGGAATTTACATTCATTTATTCATATAACGTCCCTGCAACTCAACTGGTTCTATACCATTCTTTCCACATTTCATTATTTTTTTCTAAAAGAGCTTTCTAATTATGTCTGAACATAAAAGCACTTATACAGCTCATTTCATTACCCTGCTTATATGAAATTTTGTTTCGTTTCGTTTCGTGAACATTACATGACGCGGCACATTTCAAGCAACACCGATATGAGAAAAAGAAAAGAAATGACATTAGTGACACGCCATTGGCTTTCTCCCATGCTCTGTGCCCGTGGGACCGGGGAAGGGGAGGAGTGAAATGCGTTTGTCTTGTTTTGTGGCCTCAAAGTCAATAGAGAGGGAAACAAGTCAAAGAGACGACGAGAGAGGCGCAGGGGCCGATGGACAGTGATAATTGGTGAACAACTGCTTTCCTCTCTTGTCAAACAAATCAATAAGTGCAGGTGTTCTGTTTCTACGCTTATCAGGCAGAGGCTCCCTCCTCCTCCCCCAGCTCCAATCCACGGGACCTCTAGTGGTGTTCCTTGCTTTTAGAAGCAGCATGCATCCCCACTGCAAAAACACACAGTGCCAAGGATGAATCACATACACCAAGCTTACGATGAATCTCATACGTTATGCCTGGTGTTAAACAAATATACACGCTGCGATAAGTGACTGCGTGTTCGATCACGGCGGCAAAACATCTCAAACACACACACACACACACACACACACACACACACACACACACACACACACACACACACACACACAGAGGCAACTATCACCGCCACTACACCACACCACCACTACACATCAGTCCAACCCACCTATCTACGCCATCCTCGCTGCGATCCCACCCCCCGTCCAACCCACCTTCAGAATGTATCTGCGTGTGGGGTCCCTCTCATCAACGTCCACCATGACTCTAAAGAGGGGCCAGGCGCCTAGGCGGTGGATCTGCTGCAGAGCCGTCACGAAGAACCAGCTGCTGGAGTCCTTCTGCCTTGACGTCGACCATCCCCCAGCCTCCTGATCAACCAGCTCCCGGAGCCGCTGCACATATCAAGATCCGGCTGGAGGAAAACTCTGGGATCATCAAAAACAACTGCACAGAACTCTGGGGGCTTAATTCTTATGCACAGACTGGTCTAGTCTGTGGGTTTAACCTTGGGTTTTGACGTGCTCATGGTTTTAACTTTGCATTTTAATCCTCAAAGCTCACGTGGTTTGGTTGGGGAGTTTAATCCTGGTTTTCGGTGAGTTCCAGCTTCTTCTTCTTTCTTCTTTTTTTTCTGGGTTTTAGTGTGTACAAAGTTCTGGTGTGGTTTTCAATCCCTGGATTTCAATGGGTATGTAGTTGTAATTTGCAATGTTGTTCTTGATCACAGTGATTTTTTTTTACAGATTTGGTTTGTTTTTTTTCATATCTGGATGTTACTCTGCCCGTAATAATTACACAGAATTTCAGGCCTAGATTTCAATTTCAAATGTACACATGTTCTGGCTTGGAATTTTAATCCTGGGCTTCCATGTGCACATATTATATTCTGCTTTTGGGCTTTTGGGATTTTTATCATGCATGTCAGTATGCATTTAGTTCTACTTTAGGATTCTAAGCAGAGTCTCATTGTGTACATAGCTCTTGATGTCAAAGTTCAATGTTTAACCACTTCTAGTTTCGGATTTCAATATGTACGTAGTCTTTACCTATAACTTTATTCCTTAATGTTCACATAGTCTTGATTTGGGATTTCAATTCTGGATATTAATCATTAACTAGCTCTGATTCGGGGGGTTCTGACGTGGATTTCAATGTGTGCGTTGTCCTAGTTAGGAATTGCAATCCTCAAAGAGCACACATCTCTAGTTTGGCGCTTTAATCTTGTTTTTTTTTTTTTCTCAAGAAAACGGTTCTGCGTTGGAATTGTAATTCTGGATTTCAATGCGCACGCACATGATTCTTGCTTGGGATTTGAACCCTGTTTCCAGCGTGCACGGAGCTCTGGGTTGGGATTTACACCCAAGATGATCGTTAACGTATCGACATGCTAACGTAATCTGGCAGGCAAGCAACACAGCAAATGATGATACGCTGTCTGTGGACTCTCACCTGCAGGGTCCGCACTCTGGATTCCGAGGTGGCCCGCTCCGCAATGCAGCTCCAGTAGAAGTCCCGAGCTTTCATCTCCGCCTTGTTGGGTAAAGGGGCTGCTGGAGTCTGCCCAGAGGAACAACAATGGCAAAGAACTGTCTTCACTCTACACCTCTACTGGTGACATTTCATTGCACTGGACATTAATGAGGGCAGATTATTCAGTAATACAGAAGAAGAAGAAGAAAAAAGAAGAAGAAGAAGAAGAAGAAGAAGGAGGAGGAGGAGAAGAGAGGAGGAGGAGGAGGAGGAGGAGGAGAAAAGAGGACACACACACACACACACACACACACACACACACACACACACACACACACACACACACTCACACACACACAGAGAGGGGGGGGGGAGAGGGGCAAGGAGAGACAGACAGACAGACTGAAACAAAAGCTGAGAGAAAGTAAGACAGAAAGAGACACAGACAGACAGACAGACAGACAAAGAGACAGAAAGTGACTGAGAAAAAAGAGAGATAGAGAGAAAGCAAGCGAGCAAGCGAGCGAGCGAGCGAGAGCGAGCGAGCGAGCGAGAGAGAGAGAGAGAGAGAGAGAGAGAGAGAGAGAGAGAGAGAGAGAGAGAGAGAGAGAGAGAGAAGGACGAAAGAAGGAAGAAAAAGATAGACATCTGATCAAACTCTCAACACTGTACAGCGGATCTTCCACACATTTTGACCTCTTCTCTCCCGCACCACGTCTAACTCCCCTCCCCCCCATCCCCCGACATTCCCATTGCCCAGCATCCCCAACCCCCGTCCGGCCACATTCCGCTTCCTGCCTACACACCCACAAACAAAAAAGAAACTGTCCTCACTGAGGGCATGCTGGACATCATGACCAACCTATCAGCCCCTTCAGGACGTAGAGGTTCTGGCCGGACAGCTCCTGGATGCGGTCCCACTTGTGGTAGCCCTTGGGGATGGGGTTCTTGCGCACCCAGCCCCCGCAGGCGTACTGGAAGAAGTCGGTGCAGGGCTCTGCCTGAGGGTCCATGGCGCCAGGATGGAGCTGGCCGCCTCCACGCACTGCGTGTGTCTTGCAGTATTCCTTCTCTGCACAAACACACACACGGTATTGTCAGACTTCCTGTGTCGTTAAATCGAATGCACTGGATTAAATCCACTGTCGTTCTCGTGTCATCGTCGTCCGTAGCTCATAAGTAATAACAGTAGCGACAGTAGCAGTAGTTGTAGAGGTAAAAAAAAAAAAAAACAAAAAAAAAAAAACAATGAGCAGTTAAAGCGTCAACAGTAAAAGCATAGAAAAACGAATTATATTGCGCTGAATACATTTTGTTTTCGCCACAAACCGATTTCTCCAGATGAATTCGGATTAGGAAAGCACATCGCCGCGCAGGTGGTCGCTACCAACTGTTCGTTTGTTTGTTGTTGGTTTTATTTTATTTGTTTATTTATTTATTGATTTATTTATCTATATATATATTTATCTATATATATATATATATATATATATATATATATATATATATATATATATCAAAAATACTGCTAAAACGCCTAATAAAAATCTTAAAGTGCTCAACCCTTGGGGAGCAACATCTGTTAAAAATAGGATGATAAAAGGAAGTTTTAAAAACCAACAAACAAGGCGCCCCCAAAACCATCCTGACGAGAGCGCTGGCTCGAAACAGATCTGTTGGTGGTTTTTTAAAACTTCCTTTAACAAATATATATATATATATATATATATATATATATATATATATATATATATATATATATATATATATATATATATAATGGTGTTGCAAGCTTACATTTTAATCAAGTTTTTAACAAATATATATATATATATATATATGTGTGTGTGTGTGTGTGTGTGTGTGTGTGTGTGTGTGTGTGTGTGTGTGTGTGTGTGTGTGTGTGTGTACATTTATTATTTATCTATACATTTGTCAATTTTCATTTTTTGTCTGTCT
>JADBJO010000118.1:147500-150000 GCA_016801955.1 Conus betulinus
CGAATACTAATACGAATATTTTTAGAGAGAGAGAGAGAGAGAGAGAGAGAGAGAGAGAGAGAGAGGGGGAGAGACAGACAGACAGACAGACAGACAGACAGACAGAGAGAGAGAGAGAGAGAGCAGCACAGACAGAGAGCACAGAGAGAGAGAGAGTGAGAGAGAGAGAGAAAGAGAGAGAGAGAGAACACAGAGACAGACAGATAGACAGAGAAAAGAGAAAGAGAGACAGACAAACAGACAGACAGACAGACAGACAGACAGAGAGAGAGAGAGAGAGAGAGAGAGAGAGAGAGAGAGATTCGAGATTGGTGGTTTATTCATATAGGCCTTGGCCCCTTTTTTAGAGATGAATGAACGTAATACATCATCTGAAACAAATACTCACGGCTACAAAGCACACCAAACACATACAATTCTGAGCAAGAAGAGATAGCTGTTTCTCAAAACATAAATACCTTATATAAAAACAAGGACACATTTCGAACAGCTTCTGCTGACGCTGACGACATCAATAGTCAATTTACAAAGGGAAAGCTGTCTATAAAAGTTTGGCTAAATGAATTCAGTTCTAGTGTTCATTAAGGGTAGACAGCCAAGAACAAAATGAATTTCATTTTCTTCAGATCTTTACAAAGCGGACACTGCAAATCATGGCATGGCATCAACAATGTTTTTGTATCTATATTTATCTACAGATACTTGTGAACTGTTAATTCTGATATTCCATGTCTGAATTTGGTCCTAACATACCTTAAGCGTCTGTCGATTTCTAATGTTAAATAAGGTTTCAAATCATGAATTTTGCAAACATTTCTATAGACATCAAACATTCCACTATGTTGCACATAGTCTGACCATTTTTGCCACGTGCAGTCAACCAATCGTTGACGAAAACAACATAAAAACTGTTTACAGTTCCAACGCCTTGATTAAGCATACGAAAACAAAATCGTATTCAAATAGACAATTACGTACATTACTAGCCCAGTCGGTTTTTTTTTTTTTTCGTCTAGCGTCGAGATCATAGCATAATGTAAGCTTTGCGTAGTAATCTCTGCTCCTCAATTTGAAGTAAATTGAGCCAATAGTGAATGAATTTAACCGGTCGGACTATATACTTACTGTATCCATCCATTCGCTTCACCGTAATCAACTGTCTACACTAACACGTTATCTAACTCACATAATTCAATGCCATACAGTTCAAAAGGCTGACCCTGGACATAAACAACTTGAGAAATACATTACATGACGTATTTAGAAGGACACACAACCTTTTCGTCATGCAGAAGAACGCATTTTTGGCCCCGCAAGCAAGATTCTTGCATACACTAACAGAACTCTGACGTGTAAGATAAATATACCAAAATACTTACAGGAAACATTAACACACTATCACCGAACCACCTTTCTCTTGTATTTTATAAATCGCCTTTACAAAATGCAATAATGTTATTTTGGACAAAGTAACCTTCAGCTGAGAGAGGCAGCTGCACGTTGTAAACTTTTTAGTTGAGTCTGCAAGCCACTAAGAAGTTTCCGATATCAAAACCATGTCATCAACTAATAAAAGAATACACAATTTAAAAGCATAGAGAGTCAGCAAAGCCCCGTGTCTTCCAATGTTGATCACTTTAATTGCTAGCTCACTGATAAAGAGGCAAAAAGAACAGGACTGCAAGCATCACCTTGCCTAACCCCAACCGTACAGTTAATCTAATTGTCAGTTTAGCGCTGCAACGAACTCTAGCTTTTACCACCTTATACAAGCTTCTATTACATCTGTAAAATTAAGCTTAACAACATTTTAATCATGACTGACAAAGAAGATTTCTGATGATGGAATCAAACGCGCTTTTCCAAAATCGATAAAAGCGACATAGAATATTCGATTATAAGAATACTGTTTCTGAACAAGAATTCAAAATAAACATATTGCCAAAAATTGGATAATCTTTTTTTTAAACCAGTATTGTTTTCCTCCACTAATTCCTGCAATGTGTTATTTACTATCATTCCAAGTAGTGTACTACTCACATTACTAACAGAGATACCCCTATGATCGTTTGATTATTAGTGTCACCTCTTTTACAGATTGGTAAGTTAATGGAGAGAGAGAGAGGGGGGGAGGGAGGGAGAGGGAGAGAGAGAATAAATGCATTCATGAAGAACAAAACCGGCTAAGAAGGTGCTATGAAGGTGAAGGAACAAAACCATATATGAAGGTGAAAGAACAAACAGTATCATCATAATGCAAACGGGATGATAAGAGGGATGGTGGGGGGGGATGTTGTTGAGAGACAAACAGAAAGAGATAGCTCCAATACACACAGATGAGCGGAGGAGGGCGGAAGAGGGGGAAGCTGGGAGAGGGGGGGGGGGGAGGTCGGTATTGATAGATGTGAGCGTGGATAGGGCGGATGGGGGGGGGGGGGGGGGGGGAGGAGTTCCACTTGATTCAATCTTTTTTGCAAGCATGAATGACTTCAGCCAAGGT
>JADBJO010000118.1:165000-175000 GCA_016801955.1 Conus betulinus
ATCGCAGCCCAGTGTTTCCAATCACAGCCACTTGTTTCGCAGCGATCCGGCCGATTACCCCTGCGCTGGAATCAAGCGTGAACTATCACAGTCGCCCTGGGACCACGTTTACGAGCGCCGGGTGGATCGCAGCGGGTAAACTGAAAACTCATTCTTCTCCGGTAGTACGGCAATGGCGCAGTTGTTGGCTTGTTAGTATGCACGTGTATTGTGATTGTGACAGCGCGTGTTGAATGTATGCATGGTGTATGTCGTTCAGATCATTCATAGCTTCAAGGCATAGTCAACTGCCGTGTTCGTGCGAGTTGTTCCGTTGTTTACTCGCCTGCTCAGTTCATGATTGTCATTGAGATTTTACCGAGGAGATAAGGTCCACCGGTATAATCTCAAAAATGAATCGCTGCGCTTCACCTGTTAACGATGGAAAACAAGCAAGCATGAAATACGCACACGCACACACATGAGAGAGAGAGAGAGAGAGAGAGAGAGAGAGAGAGAGAGAGAGAGAGAGAGAGAGAGAGAGGTGCAGCAGGAGGGGCAAGGCAGGTGCACAGAAGATAAAAAGGATGACAGAAAAGAGATATTAGACAAACTGAAGACGTACACACAGAGGCAGGGAGGGAAAGACGAAACATTTAAACAAACAAACCAAAACGCTTTAATGTATCTCAAGTTCGCCATGGCATGCGCAGCACTCTGAACGTTATGCCAGCCAAACGAATGCATTATTGTCCTAACTAATGTTCAAGTGCTGTATTCATGTAATGACATGTCTGAAGGTATCTCTGACCCGACCCGACCCGACCCGACCCGACCCGTCCCGGGAGTTGAAAAATAAAGAACTCACAACCATCTGTGAGAGCTCTCTCTCTCTCTCTCTCTCTCTCTCTCTCTCTCTCTCTCTCTCTCTCTCCGTGTTTCCATTCCTACACAGACGTTGACAGATTGGGGACAACAGCGTATGTGATTCCATTTAGTACGTTCTTTTGCACCTTTCGTTGAGAAAGTAAATAAATGACAAGATGCAAAGCATATAAACGTACTCCCAGTTTATCTTGAATACGCGTGAGATATTCCACGAAGAGGAAAAAACCGTTTTGGGCCGTTATAGCCGTTACTAACAGCTATCCTGATAAACACGGGCCATCATCTGTCACCTATAATGAACATACCTTAAAATTTTCAAAAAGATCGGCCAAATACTTTGAGATTTTCCATAAAGACGCAAACTGTTATGGGCCATTATAGCCGTTAGTAACGGTCATAACGGTAAAATAAGACGTCGGGTATCATCCGTGCTATAATAAACATACAAATTTTCAGAAAGATCGGCCCAGTAGTTTTGTCTGGAGCGAGTGGAACACATTTTGGCCACCGGACAGACGGACGGACACACACACACACACACACACACACACACACACACACACACACACACACACACACACACACACACAGGGAGAGAGAGAGAGAGAGAGAGAGAGAGAGACAGACAGACAGACAGACAGACAGACAGACAGACAGAGAGAGATTTCTTCGTTCCCATTGTAAAGTACTAGAGGAGAGCATTTTTTCGTTCTATAAGAACTGGGAGTACTGGGAGTAAAAAAAACTACTGGATTTTACCAGCGTAAGCACGTCCATTCCCATTCTTTGGCAAAGGTCTAACCCGCTACGAAAGCTGTACATTGCGGCCATCATAGTCCTTGCCTGTTATGACTGCTATGCCTCCCGGCCATCATAGCCTTTGCCTGCTATGAAAGTTATACATCCCGGCCGTCACAGCCCTTGCCCGTTGTGAAAGCTAAACATCCCGGCCATCATAGCTCTTGTCTGCTATGGAAACTATACATCCCGGCCGTCATAGCCCTTGCCCGTTGAGAAAGCTATACATCCAGGCGTCATAGCCCTAGCCCGTTGTGACAGTTATATCCCGGCCATCATAACGCTTGCCCGCTATGAAAGCTATACATCCCGGCCATCCTAGCCCTTGCCCATTGTGAAAGCATATAGCCCGGTCATAATAGCGCTTGCCTGTTGTGAAAGCTATACATTCCGGCCATCATAGCGCTTGCCTGTTGTGAAAGCTATATCCCGGCCATCATAGCCTTGCCTGTTATGAAAGCTATATTCCGGCCATCATAGCGCTTGCCTGTTGTGAAAGCTATATCCCGGCCATCATAGCGCTTGCCTGTTGTGGAAGCTATATTTTGTGAAAGCTATACATCCCGGCCGTCATAGCCCTTGCCTAGCTTGCCGACAATACAATCTGAAATCCTAGCCGTCTTAGTCTTGTCCATCTAAAAGCTATTTTTTTTTTTTTTTTTTTTTTTCATATTTCTTACCTGCCGTAAACGGTGGAGCGCAAACTGGTTATCCCCACCACCTCCCCCCACGCCAAAAAATTGTGACCAACGAAAATAGACCTTTCAACAATTAGAAAAGGCCCGTATCTTTTCCTTTGTCTTGCAAAGGTCAGCAGTCCTCACCAACCCGTGCCACTTACTTTACTAAATCCTCAATGCACAGTATATCTATCCACTCGCTCGTACAACACTTTCGCTGGGCAAAAATCATACAGGCCACAAGAAAATCACGTGAAAAGAGGCGTCACAACGGAGATGTCTCAATAAAAGAGACGTCAGAAAAAAAAGAAAATTACATCTGCCCATTAACGGAGCCGATCAGTTCTGGAGAGTGCAACTCCGTTAGTCACGGATAAAACAAATAAACAAAACAAAAAAAAAACGTTCTATGTGCTTTGCTGATGCATCGGAACGTCGTGAGCTGGGGGGGGGGGGGGGGATAGAAGAAAAGAGGAGCAGAGAAAGAACTGCTTCTCCACACTCTTGGAAGCCAAGACTCGCAACCCTTCAGTTATATCGCCGCCATTGCTTTCACCCTGTACACTGCTGGCGACTATGTCTATGATGTCTCCCCCAGCCTAGGGTCGTCTCACCCTGTCACTTGCCGTACTACAGTATTAAAACTATGTTGAATGCTTGCTAGGACTCTCCCTTCCAGTCACACCTATTATTCTTACTACCTTTTTTTTTTTTTTTTTTTTTTTTTGCGTCTGCTTTCTACTCAGCTGGTTGCCGTCAATATCAGTTTGCAACTGCATCTTCGTGTTTCAGTAAAAAAAAAAAAAAAAAAAAAAAAAAACATATTGCACCCAGATCGAAAGGTGACTGTCTGGTTCGCCCTTTGTTTCATTGTTTAGAATGTTAATTGTCCTGCCTGAAGAAGACCCAATAGGCCTAAACGCGTTGTGTTTGCTTTGTTATGTGTTCGTTCTTTGGTTTCGTGGCCTAATAATTCGGCTTTTGCTCTCGGTTACTGCTTCAGTGAAATAATCTTTTTATGTACGTATCATTTTATATATATATATATATATGTGTGTGTGTGTGTGTGTGTGTGTGTGTGTGTGTGTGTGTGTGTGTGTGTGTGTGTGTGTGTGTGTTTAAAGGAAAACAAAAAGATATTATCGGAGTCGTATTTGATATTGTGCCACGTTTCAATTCTAGTTCGGAGAAATAATTGATACTGTTGATGTTAGCAGACTTTTCAAACTCAAAACAGCCTCAATGCGTTAAATTGACAGCTTCCACAAGCACGAACTGGTTCGTCGCGAACAGAACTTTTATTTAAAAAGAATGCAGAAGCAAGCATATATAATTGTACGACGGTACATGCGTTTAAAAGCACCAAAACGAGCAATTACATTCCTTGGTTCGATGATTTTCTCTTCTCGACTGTTTTTTACTTAACAATCCAACGGTTTGTCTTACCTTTAGAATACAAATGTTTTGTTCCTTTTTAAGGATTCAGAGGCTCTGACCTCTACAACCTATATCTTGGGGATTTTGAAAGGCCCCAAAATGGGGGCTTCCCCAACTCGGGATTTGAGGGTTTTGTAAGCCATGTGCCAACCTGTGTAAATGCTTAATACCGGCAAGGATTGGCCTTGCTATGAGAGACCGAGACAGCGCCAGAAAAGCTATAAACCTTGGCCAGCATAGCACTTGCCCCTCTACAGTGGGACCGTCGTTTTTATTGCCAGAGGTAAGACCTGGGGACAGGAGTGACATGTGGGTGACAAACCTGTTTGTATACCTGTTGTATTCCTGGTGGACATTCAGGTGTCGAACGGAGACATGCTATGTCCTGATACTGCGATAGAAGCAGTTTGTATAACATTAAGGTAAGGTAATGTTTATAGCCCAACCGACCGCAAAGGGTCATATCTGGGCTATCACCGCGTTGAAGTCAACTCACAAGTAGACTTGACAAGATCTCGTGCTGATAATGCAGAACAATGTATTATACTCAGATGGTTATCTGTCGTTTTACAATGGAGACTTAAGACGGGTAGCATCAAGTGAACAAAGCTAATGATGATTACTAATCGCAGGGAAGTCTTCAGAGTATATGCCGAATTCAGGACTCCGACTCACATGATTCATGAATGAGTCAAACGTCAAAACTAAAATGGGAAAAATATAAACTTAATAAATAGTCCCTAATTCAGCTTCTGAACAGTAACGATAATATACTACCACTACTGCTACTACTACTTATTATGATTATGATTATTATTATTCAGCTTCTTCCGTTTAGACTTAAAGAGTACGAAGTCAGAAAGCAGCATCTTTTCCCTTACTGTGCCGCCATTATTTTCTAAACACACACTACAAATAGTAACACCCTCGGTGCTGGTCCTTTAAGATATAACGAGCGAGTCGTACTCCCCATAGCCCTGCTTGTGTTATAGATGGCTCAGGTCCGCTGTCTGCATGTATGTATGTACACTATTGCACTGGACTCATCTCCTTCGTCTGCGTTTTTTAGCGCTACACTTGAAGACCAACATCCCCTCAAACAATCCTACCATCACCTACCACCTAACTAACACCGCCATCTCCAAACTACCACATTCATGCATGCTGACTGGCTAATACAAGAAAAACCGTTCGGACAAGAAATGAACGAGTGAAATGCGGACAAAACAAATGCACCAGAAAAGAAAATAACTTGCCATTTATTAGGGAACAGCGTCGACTGTTTTGGAGTGATTTCAGATTTTCTACGGCTCAATGGACTGCGAAAAAATCGTGATTTACTGGCGGCGTGACAGAGTGCGTTAAGTGTTTTAACAAAAAAAAGGGGGGGCAAGGAAAGTAATTGATTCATTGGATTCAGAACATTTCAAAGAGAGAGACAAACACAGAGGCACATGGCTCAACAGAGAGAGAGAGAGAGAGAGAGAGAGAGAGAGAGAGAGAGAGAGAGAGAGAGAGAGAGAGACAGAGAGAGAGAGAGAGAGAGAGAGAGAGAGAGAGAGAGAGAGAGAGAGAGAATTAAGTCAGGCTGAATATATTTTAGATAGAACACTGAATACGAAGCACATTTCATTTTTCTCCGGCCCCCCCCCCCCCCCCCCCACCTTCCCCCCACCCCCCCACCCCCCCTCCCCAAGTCCATCTCCGTTGAGCCACGTTAAAAAGAAGAACAGGTAAACAAAGATAAACATGATGAAAAGACTACTGAGTGAATGAGAGAGAGAGAGAGAGAGAGAGAGAGAGAGAGAGAGAGAGAGAGAGAGAGAGAGAGAGAGAGAGAGAGAGAGAGAGAGAGAGAGAGGCAGAGACAGAGACAGACAGACAGAGTCTCTGCGCGCGCATGTATGTGCGCGCGCGCGTGTGTGTGTATGTATGTACGAGTGTGTGTGTGTGTGTGTGTGTGTGTGTGTGTGTGTGTGTGTGTGTGTGTGTGTGTGTGTGTGCGAGGGAGGGAGCTGCAGACAGACAGACAAAAATACGAACAGAAAGACATGGAAAGTCAGAGACAGGGAGAGGGAGGGAGCGAGGGAGATGGAGAGGGACAGATAGACATAGAGACAGAGAAAGAGACTGAGGGAGAAGGAGACAAGAGTGAGGGAAGGAGGCAGAGACAGAGAGAGACGAGGGCGTCGGAGATACACAGAGAGAGACAGACAGACTGAGACAGAAACATTGAGAGAATCAGAGAGAGACTGGACAGCTAGACAGAGAAAGATAAACGGAGGTAGAAGTAGAGTGAGAGAGAGAGAGAGAGAAGACATCAAAAGCCTTTCGAGGTGCTTCTGAAACTCTCGATGGAGCCGCACAATACAGTCAAAGTCGAATATAACGAGCAAAAAAAAAAGTCTCAGCCGTCATCCCCGATCTGACAACGACCGTCAAATCCGTACCCGTAAACCTACACGCGCTCCTACAGATCGTGAAGCTTATTTATCACCATCCACTGCCGTTGAAGAGCAGAGGATTTACAGTCGCTATCAAGATGGATTTCCGAGGAACTGAAATCTTTGAATCGGTGTTCTTCGAGATGACATCGATACTCGTGCACTCAACAAAATACATTGATTTGTCTGTTTTTAAAGTGCAAAGCTCTAAATTATGAAATACGGCTGACGAGAGATGGGTACATTGTACCTGTTTGTCAGCGGCACCGTTCATCGTAACGCAGTGTGTGCGTTTGCATGCATATATACATCCACGTGCATGCTTGCTGCTCTATGTGCGTGGTTCGCAATGCGCATGCGTATTTCATGGATAGGAAAGGGATGGAGAGAGAGATGTGAGGGAGGGATGGGGATGAGGGAAGACAAAAGGGAAACATGGAAACGGGGGAGGGGGCAATGAAAGAAAGAATGGAAGGGGCGGGAGGTGTTTGAGCACTAAACCACGACGGGTTGGGGGGGGGGGGGGGGGGGGAGAGAGAGAAAGAGAAAGAGAGAGACAGAGACAGAGAGAGACGAGGTAGAGGAACAGCGACAGAGGCAGAGAGAGAGAGAGAGAGAGAGAGAGAGAGAGAGAGAGAGATGGGGGGGGGGGGGGAGAGAGATAGAGAGCGAGAGAAAGAGAGAGAGAGAGGGGGGGAGATGGATGGATGGATGGGTGGGGGAGGGGTGTGAGACACAGAGAGAGAGAGAGAGAGAGAGAGAGAGAGAGAGAGAGAGAGAGAGAATTTCTGTCATTGTATGTGCAGCTCGTCCCAGTCTAACTGGCTCCATTTGCGGCATATTTATCACTTGGTTGCATAGCAACCAGGGCGGCAGCAGTACCATGTGTAGTGCTCGAGGACACGCGGAAAGGGGAAAGAGGATGTGGCTGGGGTGGAGGAAGTGGGTACGCTCTGACGCGCTCTTCTTTGTCCTCTTCTTAGAGAACATCCTTCCTGATTTCCTGTCCTGCTAACTATCCTCCCTGTCCGCTTTGTGTAACCCTTCCTGATTCCCCCTGTCCTGCTAACTATCCTCCCTGTCCACTTTATGTAACCCTTCCTGATTCCCCCTGTCCTGCTAACTACCCCACCTGTCCAGTTTGTGTACATCCTTCCTGATTCCCCCTGTCCGCTTTGGGTACATACTTCCTGATTTTCCCTGTCCTGCTAACTATCCCCCTGCCCGCTTTGCGTACATCCTTCCTGATTCCCTTTGTCCTGCTAACTATCCCCCTGCCGCTTTGTGTACATCCTTCCTGATTCCCCTTGTCCTGTTAACCCACCCCCTGCCCGCTTTGTGTACATCCTTCCTGATTTTCCCTGCCCTGCTAACTATCCCCCTGCCCGCTTTGTGTACATCCTTCCTGATTCCCCTTGTCCTGTTAACCAACCCCCTGCCCGCTTTGTGTACATCCTTCCTGATTTTTTCCCTGCCCTGCTAACTATCCCCCTGTCCGCTTTGTGTACGTCCTTCCTGATTCCCCCTGTCCTGTTAACTATCCCCGCTGTCCGCTTTGGTGACATTCTTTCTGATTTCCAGTCCTGCTAACTATCCCCTCGATCCGCTTTGTGTACATCCTTCCTGATTCTCCCTGGCCTGCCAACTATCCCCGCTGGCCACTTTGTCTAATCCTTCCTGATTCCTCCTGTCCTGATAACTATCCCCGCTTTCCACTTTGTGTACATCCTTCCTAATTTCCTGTACTGCTAACTATCCCTTTGACCACTTGGTGGTTCTGTATACTGCCAACCATCCTCTCTGTCATCCGTCCAGTTCTTTGTGTATCTTTCTTGCATCTGTATCTTACAAACCATCTTAGCCATCCTCTTCTGTGCATAGGCTACATCCATCCTGATTCTGCGTCATGCCTACTATTCTCTCCGCCCTCTTTGTTCACACTGTTCTTGATTCTGTGTCCCACAAAGCCATCTCTGTCTTCGCTTCTTCCTCTCTCTTTGTAGCTCTTATGTTCTTTTTCAAACTTTGGTGTGTAAAACTATCCTTGCTTCTTTTCTTTTTTTTCGCCATGATTTAATACCTCCGAATCTCCAACACATCTTAACTTCATCAATCAAGCATTTTCCGTCTTAAATGCTCTCTCTCTCTCACTCCCCCCCCCCCCCCCCCCCCCCCTCCCCCATTTACTCACTCACTGATCGTCATTCACCTATTTAAACAAAGTGTCCAACTCTCCCTCTCAAACGCGTTATCTGACAGTCCGTCTATCTTTCTTTGTCCCTAAAACTGATCCCCGGGGCAACTTCTTATAGCACCCCCCCCCCCCCCCCCCTCCTCACCAACCTCTTCCTTACTCTTGCTTTTCCATCTTTTCGATCCCTTCTTTTATACTTCTTCCCATTTGTCCTTGTCGTGTGTTCATTACATCATCAATGACTACATCATCATCATCATCATCATCATCAATCCTCGTCGCTGGGGTCTCTTCTCTCTTTTCAAACTCGCTTACCTAGTTACCTTATAAAGAGATGAAGTCAAACAAAAATAACTTTACATTAAAAAGCATCGGAACTCCACGAAGCCTCAACGGATATTCAGCTTACTAAGCCCTGCTCTTCTCTGCTTTCCGGACGAAGTGATAGGTTTGCATGGAAGTTAGCCGACATCAAAACGACAAAACCTTTAGACTGATCAGCTAGATGCAAGATATCGTGCTCCTCACTCGGAACAGGGTGCCCAGGCTCACAGTCACAGACCTCTTTCAACAGCGAGACGTTACCTAGCTGGCGAAGAACAAACAGCAGGACATGCTAGGAGAGGGCAGTGGCGATTCGGAAATCTTTACTCTCGGTGAAAGGCAGATGCATGGATGTACTACCCACTACCATACAGGGTTTTTTTTTCTATCTACCGGAAGAATGAGGGCGAGGCAAGAGGTAAAGAAAAAGTAAAAGAAGTAGAATATGATTGACTACTTCAAGTCATGTTGTTTACAGCCAGTCTGACCAGGAAGGCCACGATCAGGGCTATGATATATATATATATTTGACTGACATCTTAATGAATAAATTAAGTAGACTGATTGACTGGCTGATTGATTAACTGATTCATCTGAGTGATTCGATCGTTAATGGGGAGAGAATTAGTCAAAGGAATGCCTTTCTAGAATTTTGTCCATAAAACTCAGAGACAGCAACACTAATGAGAAACCTGGCTAAAAGGTCTCAAATGAACTGCAACGGCAGATTTATTACAATAACATGAAGAAGAAGAAGAAAGAAGAAGAAGAAAAAAGAACAACAACAACAACAACAACAAAAATATCAGCAACCATACAAGCGAAAGAAAAGAGGAAGAAGAGAAAGAGAGGTAAAAGAAGGAGGAGCAGGAGGAGGAGGAGGAGAGGAGGAAAAAGAAAACATCAGCACAAATGACCGTGTGATTCTAGCGTGAGACTCTCGCAATGGACTTAATCGTACACATGACAGGCAGACAGCGGAATAACCTAAACAGACACACATAACAAGCTGTGATCAACTGAATTTCTTTCCATCCTCATCTTTGTTGTCGTGTGTTTTCTCATCTCCATGGTTGATGGTGGCAGTGGTAGTGGTTGGGGCTTTTTCGTTCCATGTTTTTGTTTTCTTTTGTTTTCACCTGTCACTGGCCCAGCTTTCAACGCACCGCTAATGATTAACATCTAAATCACCGTTAAGCACAGAACAACTGCCAACGACTTCCTCACATAAATGGTACAGCGGGAAACGAAAAACG
>JADBJO010000118.1:177500-180000 GCA_016801955.1 Conus betulinus
AGACATGCTAACATTGTGACTGTTCCAGAATAGACTCTTTGGAGCCGTCTACAGTTCTAAAGTAAATTCCAACAGGACATGATTTTAATATCACTAACAGCATTGTTTCCTAATACCTTTGATGTCATAGCTTTGAAACGGACGAGGATTAGGTCTGATCAAAGGCTGTGACTGACTGCTCAACCGAAATTACAAACATGACATTTATTCCTGCCAAGAGACTGCCCCTTCCCCTTTCCCCCACAACCCCCACCCCCCCTACCACTCCCCCCCCCCCCCCCCCCCCCCCCCAAAAAAAAAAATAGAGAGAAAACAAACACAGAAAGAAACAAACAATACAGAAAACACAAACACAAAAACCCAAACAAAACCAAAACCCCGCATAAATAAATTTTGCTAGAAATCTTGAAGGCAATGTCAAACAACACACACACACACACACACACACACACACACACACACACACACACACACACACACACACACGTGCGCGTGCGCGGACAGGTCTTGCTGGCACCGTCATCGATAAAAAAAAAAAAAAAAAAAAACTGATCACCATGGTCTTGAATCGTGCACGGTTGTTAATGTGGTTCACCAGTTAATAATTAATAGATGGTTTCTATCCAATTAATCTTTGCTCAGACAGACTCATGCTTGGGCAGCACGGGGAAGAGCGTGGGTGCGTGTGTGTTGGGTGTGTGTGTGTGGGTGGGGGGCTGATTAGACTTCTAAATTCAAGCACATCTTGCTTATCCAGTTTGATCAAGAAAAAAGTTCGTGATTCCACAACATGATTGCTTAACCGCTGGACCTGATATTGCAAAATAACCTACTGCACAATCAACATGTGCGCCTGGAAAAGTAACACTCTTTAATACTGTGTGCCGGTACAAATGGAAAATAAATAATATTAACGGCAAATTCACACCGTGTGCCTGAAGAAATGAAACAGATATCATAACAAATGGTAATCTTATACCGTTTGCCTGGAGAAACGAAACATATAATTAATGGCTATTTTATACTCTGCGCCTGGAAATACGAAACACAAATGAAATTTTTATTGTGTACAATATACATGGGGAAATCAAACATAAGTAGTCATTATATGCTTCATTTCCGCAGGCGCATATAATGACTACTTCACACTGTACGCCTGAAAACAATGAAAATGAAAAGCTGTAACAAGCTCTGCGCTTGGAGGAATGAAACGTACAATGAATACTGTGACAACAAAATCATAAATGGCTATTTCATTCTTCATGCCTGTTGGAAAAAAAACTCTCTCTCTCTCTCTCTCTCTCTCTCTCTCTCTCTCTCTCTCTCTCTCTCTCTCTCTCCCCCTCCCCCCGAGAGTATATAGAACGGCTCGATATATCTTTTTTTTTTACTACAACTGAAAATGCTTTTTTATCTTTTTACTCTGCTGAGAAGAGGGGGGGGGGGGGGGGGGGTGCTGATGTTTATCAAATAATTATAGCTGTATTTGTATAGACTTCGTGGATATTTTTATGCAAACTGTTTTGTAGTTGGATTGACTACCTGGGAATCAACACATGATGGCAGATGCAGCTTAATCACAATTCAAACTTTATGTATTTCTAGCTTACTCCAAAGAGACAGAAAGACCATCAAACACAAACAAAACGACACGAGAAGAAGAAGAAGAAGAAGAAGAGAAGACAAAAGAAGACAAAGAAGAAGAGAAGAAGAAGAAAGAAAAAGAAGAAAGAAGAAGAAGAAGAAGAAGAAGAACAACAACAACAAACAACAACAACAACAACAACAACAGCAGCAGCAGCAGGAGCAAGAGCAAGATGCTTTTGTCTTAAACTCAGTATTTCCCATGAAGAGGGGGAGGGGTGCTTCCAAACGTCTTGGTGTTGATGAAGGGCCCAAGGAGAACATGGACCACCGACTCTCAGCATGTGTATGTCTGTGAGATGGACTAATGCGTGTGAAGCACTCTGCTGAGCTCTCGGGGCGGTGGGAGTTTTCCAGGCAATACCTCCAAGATGTGACGAGTGTGGGGTAGGCAGGCAATGGGCCACGAACTATGTGCACGTGACATCCGGGTCCCTCTGTAAACAGTTTGGCAGTTCTATTCAACTCACGTGTGCACTGCCTTGCTGACTGGGACGCGTAGCGTTCAGCGAAAGAAACGGGCTGAAGGGAAAAGGGGATGGAGGGGGGTGTGGGTGGGGCTCGATCGGTGGAAATAATGAAAAACAAACAAGAAATCACACGCAATCATTAGACGACAACCAGTCACTTGTGGAGGGATAATGTTAATGCAGAAAAAAGTAATAATAATAATAATTATTATTATTATATATGATGATGATGATGATAATGATGATAATGATGATGAATAATTGAATAAACATATACATAAATAAATAATAAATAAACAGATATGTAAAAACGAAAACAACTCATCCGCCATTTCACAGCTAACGATGCGTGTCTTTACTTTGTTCATATCACTCCTTTGGCACCG
>JADBJO010000118.1:202500-205000 GCA_016801955.1 Conus betulinus
TTATGTGGAGAAAATAATATAACTGGTGAATATCAAGCAGGTTTTAAACATGGATATTCAACTATTGATCATGTGTTTTACTCTCATGGCTCTAATCCAGAAAACAGTTTTCCCTCAATCGCAAATTGTACGTAGCATTTATTGACTTTGAAAAGGCGTTTGATTCAGTCACACAGAGATCTATTATTGTGGCCTGTCGTATTCAAAAACGGGATTACGGGGAAGACTCTTTAAATGGGTTAGAAGCATGTATAATGTTGTCAAAACAAGAATTCGATGTGGAGCAAAACTCACAGATTATATAAATTGTACTAGAGTTGTAAAACAAGGTGACGTCTGCAGCCCTATTTTGTTCTCTTTATTTATAAACGAGTTAGCACTAGAAGTAATAAATAACGGAAGACATGGTGCTAGGTTTACTGTAGATTATATGGAACTGTTTATCTTATTGTTTGCTGACGATATAGTTTTTACTATCTGAAATTGGTTTTATTGGTTTGACTTTTTTGCAAGCAACAAGTTGAAGGACTTAAACATGGATAAAAGTAATGTAATAGTTTTTAGGAAAGGGGGTCACTTGTCGGCCAGGGAAAGGTGGGTATACAATGATATTGCCATGCCAGTAGTTAATGTTTACAAGTATCTTGGAATCTTTTTCTCAACTCGTTTAAGCTTTGTAGCCGCTTGCAGAGATCTTTCTGGAAGAGCAAAGAATCGTTTGTTATATATTTTGAGAAAGCTATACCTTTTGAATAACAATTCTTTAGAACTTTTTTGTCAAGATTTTCGATATTTACATACAACCGATTGCACTATATGGATCAGAGCTGTGGGGACTGGACAGAAAAATCAGAATGCATTGCGAGTCAGTCCACTTATTTGGCCTTAAAAAAGTTTTAGGAGTGCATGTAAGAACTCCAAATGATTTAGTGTATGGAGAAACAAACAGGTACCCACTGTACATAAATGCGGCAATTAGGTGCATTCGTTACTGTTCAAATTACTAAAAATGAGCATTGATCGACTACCAAGGAAATCTTACACCATGTTATACGACTTGGACTCAAAAGGGAAAAACAACTGGGTATCAAACATTCGATTATTTCTTTATGAATTTGGTTTTGGTTATGTGTGGGAGTACCAAGGTGTTGGTCAAGAAAATTTATTTGTGCAAACTCTACGCCAGAGATTAATTGACTGCAGATGGCAGGACTGGGAAAGTCATATAAAAGCAAGTGAAAGATCTAAAATGTATAGAAGTTATACCTCTGGTCATATGGTGAAGACATATCTTTCATTTAATTTGGATATATATTTGCGGTTTCTTGTCACTAAATTTAGATTTGGCATATCTGAAATTAATGCACATGTGTATCGCTTTAAAACTATATATGGTAATGAGTTAGTGTGTCCATTGTGTAAGGAATCTAATGAGGACGAGCTTCATTTTGTTCTGACATGTTCTGTTTCTGACTGATCTTCGTGTGAAGTATATTCCAGCAAAATTCTATATGAATCCATGTTTATTTCGATTTTGTCTACTTATGTCGTCGAAAGATGAAAGAATAGTACGTAAATTAGCATTGTATTTGCATAAGCCTTTCAGTTAAGGCAAATTCTTCTTTCGTGATTTGTAGTGGATAACAAATGCTTGTAATGGACTATGAATTCTGCTTGAAATTGCATGATGATACATGTGAAACATTGTTTACCGCCCCTCGTTCATATGGGGCTTTGGCCTTATCACTATAGATCACCTCTAAAGTTGCCTGTATCTGACTGCTGGATTCTGCAATAGATTGGTCTGTATCTCCTGTATACTGAAATTGGAAACTGTCCCTCATTTCTGGTCTCGTCTGTCCTGTCTGTCTCCCTCCTGTTGTCCTCTGCCTCGCCCTGTCTCTCTCTCTCTCTCTCTCTCCGGGCTCCTCTCTCTCTCCTCTCTCTCTCTCTCATCCTCTCTCCCTCATCCTCCTCCATCTCTCTCTCTCTCCGTCCTCTCCTCTCTCCTCTCTCCTCTCTCTCGTCTCCCAAGCCTCTCGTTCACCTCTTCCTCTCTCTCTCCCAAACACCCTCTTCCTCTCTCGCTCGCTCTCCTAGTTCCCTCTCTCTCCTCTTTTGGGCTCTCTTCCTCTCTCTTCTTGTCACAGCTCTCTCGCTCTCGCTCCTCGCCTCTCTCCCTCTCCTTCTCTCTCACCTCTCCTCCTCCTATCTCGCTCTCTCTCTTGCCTCTCTCTCTCGCTCCTCTCTCTCTCTCCCTCTCTCCTCCATCTCACAGCTCTCTCTCCTCCTCTCTCTTCCTCTCGTCTCGCACCACACCCTCTCTTTCACCCACACACACACACACACACACACACACACCACACACACGCACACACACACACACACACAAACACACTTGTACCACACACGCACACACGCACACACACACACACACACACACACACCTACACACACACACACACCACACACACGCGCGCGTGCAGAAAGCGCGCGTGCA
>JADBJO010000118.1:210000-220000 GCA_016801955.1 Conus betulinus
ACACACACACACACACACACACACACACACAATTACCAAAGTTTGTTGAGTTTTTTTTAACAATGCAAAGAATTCATTTCGCTTTTTCCCCCCTTTCTTTCTTTCTTCGTTTTTTTTTTTCTTTGTTTTGTTTTTTTTTTTTTTTTTTGTCTTGCCGCTGACTCATTTTGCGCCTCATTTGAAAGACATTCCACGCTCACGCATCTTCAGTTGACTTGCACGCAGCCACACCTGCACTGCTGCTTTGTTGCAAACAATATTTCTGGTTGCGACTAGGCCATTAGCTAGAGGAGGCCCCGCACTTTGGCACAGATGCTGAAGTAGTACTTGTTCTGATAATACAGTGTAGGTAGAAACCGACCTAACAGACCACGTAACAGACAACAGTGGGTGCTGAGACTCAGAATCAGACGGAGTGAGCAGCACCCGAAAGATCACCCCCTGCCCATCCGTCCCCCTCCCAACCTCCTTCCCGCTCATCCCCTCTTGACTATCACTCTTCACCTCCTCTCTTCGCTGCCGAGCACTCTTTTCTCGCAATGACATCACCATTAATGCAAAGCTCAGAAGTGTTAAGAGGAATTAGAGACAATTCGTAAGTGTGTTTGTTAATTAAAAATATTAAAGAAAACATTCAAATGAAAGGAGCCAACTGCAACGTACAAATAAAAAAGTGAGAAAAACATCGTTCATAGAAAAAGTTTTTTATTTGTTTTTCTTAACATTATAATTTTTAGCTCGTTTGTTTGTTTGTTTGTTTGTTGTTGTTGTTTGTTTTCGCTTTCGTTTTCTTCTTCTTCTTCTTTTCTTCTTCTTCTTCTTCTTCTTTTCGTGGGAGGGAAGAGAAAGGACATGGGTAAGAAGGGATGGGGGTGAGGGAGGACTGGAGGGGATGAGGACAAGGAGGGAGGGGAGGGGGGCAACTGAAAGAGGAACATTGGGGGAAGAAAATGCAGTGCAGACGAGGACTGCCTAATCGCTGAGCATGGGTGAATGCTTTTAATGATGAGAAAACCAACCCTACGAATGGGAGCGAATGAGACGAAAGGAGGGACGGGAGGGGGGGGGGGGGGGGGGAGGAGGGAGGAACGACAGAAGACCCTCCTCTGTGTGTGTGTGTGTGTGTGTGTGTGTGTGTGTGGCAAGAGCGAGCGCATTTGCTCTATCAGGCCAGTCAATGAATGGTGATAAGCTACGCAAGATCGGATGACCAGCCCAATATGTCGGTTCAGTATCGGTGAATACCTCAATCCGTTCTAAGCAACAAAACTGCAGTAATTATTAAAGACTTACAGGGATATCTTTGCCTGTGCAGAAGGTTTGCCTCCCCTTTCCGATTATCAACTTCTTCTCCCACCACCACACTGCGGCTCCTGACTGTCCTAACACAAACGCGCGCGCGCGTGCACACACACACAACACACACACTCTCTCTCTCTCTCTCTCTCTCTCTCTCTCTCTCTCTCTCTCTCTCTCTCCTCTCCCTCCCTCAAACACAACACACACACACACACACACACACACACACACACACACATGCGCGCGCGCGCGCGCACGAGCACGCGCGCACGCGCACACAGAAGTGTTTCACATGTCCGAGGGATAGTGACAAGTAGTTGCCGACCTGCCAGTCCTGGATAGAGAAGAGTGTCCACCATGAGACTGGCTATTAACTGGGTTGTCCAGCGGGCTAAAAGGAAGGCAATCGTGTCAGGTGACCGTCACGGGTAGGCGACCGTCAGCCTGCAGGCAGAGTACAGCGACCCTTCAGTCGTTCTTTTCTGAGGCATGAATGGAAGGCTTCGGCCTATTGAGGTTTGCACCTTGTTGTCTATAGAGGTAGTAACCACTTAAAGCATCAGTCCTGGCTGGTAGAGAAGTCCAGGCTGTTAGTATAATGGGTAGCTTTGGGGAATGGAACATGAGTTGAATAGGAGGTTATGCATTAACCACTTGGTACCCAAGTCCTTGTTGGTGCTAACAGTTGTGGTGTGTGTGTGTATGTGTAGGTGACTAGTGATTCCATTGGTGGAACAAAAATAACTTGGGAGTTATTGGTACAAATCGTGTGATATGTGTGTGTGCCAGTGATTCCATTGGTTGAACCAGTTTAAACTCGAGTTCTCTCTTGTTTGAGAATGATATAAGGTGCCTGGAAAACCAGGAAGTGTGTGACTCACTTAAGGGAAAGTGAACTCGCCCGTCTTGCTGAGGGCTCAAGAAAATACAGCGAGAAGCAGAGTTTGCTGTCGCCTCGTTGTCTCCTAGGTGGGGACGTAAGACAGTGGAGGTTGCTGTAGCCTCGGAGCCGACGACGAGAAGAATTGTCTCCCGTGTGGGGACGGTCGACAGCAAGACGTGTTAGCCTGTTGGAGCCTAGACAGGGAGCTGCCAGACAACGGTGGGGTGTTTGCAGCCAGAGAAGACCTGTGGGAGAGGCCGACAGGAGCCCTTTCCGTGGAGAGGGCGAGTGCGGTGGAGTCCGGAAGACTCGTGTGAGGGTGCGACTAAAGCTACGTTGCCAGTGTTCCCCAACTGGGATTTGGCCAATCGGGAGGACACAAGTGTGTGCAGCTTCAGCTCGTGGTCGCACAGTGTGATGAGAGAAACTGACGGTCAACCAAGGAATGCTGGCAAGTTATGGACGTTTCATTTGTTCTTAAGTTTATAAATGTGCAAATGTAATAGTGAAATATTGTCTTTCCTGGTTAAGTAAGAATCACTGAAGAACAGGGGATGCGATTTATGAGATTGTCTGTATGGTGTTTACATTGTTGTATGATACAGATAATTGTGTGTGTAGTGACGGGTGGGGGCTCGGAGTCAAGTTAAATAAAAGTTGATTATTTCTGTGAAATTTTTATTGGTTTCCCGTCACCTTTGTGCGGGCCCGATGTGAGTGACTTTTTCAAGGCAAAAGAAAGTACATGACTTCACAAAGTACAACTGTATATCCATGTACAAGCTTCAGCCCCGTACACCTAACCAGCTTGTATGCGTGAATTAAAGATATGAATTAGGAGAGATGTTAAGTAATGCATAAAAAAAAATATTTATGACGCACGGCAAAACATTCCTCACCCAACTAAATAGGTGTTTGCATGGAAAGGTAGAATTCAGGTGGGACAGAAAACAAGCCGCATTATTTATTTGTAAAATTTTATCAAATCCATGCCGATTCCAAATTACTTCCCTCCTGTTTGCACCAAGCGCTCAATCTTTCTAAACACGACAGTATTACTCTCATTTAACGTTGCCTTCTGCTTCGGGGAATTAACTTTTTAGAAAAAAAAAAATTAGTCGACGGTGCAAGCAAACAATTGTGTTGGATGAAAAGAGAGCTTAGAAAAGAGTAGGTAATTCTGAAATATACACAACCCCATGAAGACTATTGTTGATGACTTCCACGGCAAGTTTGATCACTAAAAAATAAAAAGAACAAAAAAATAGAGGAGAAGAAAGAAACGATACAGGGATATATGATGCCAAACACTAGTCCGAATCCGTTCTTTAACTTCAGTAAGTTCGAATATGGCTCTAACTAAAAGTCAACAACAACAAATTCCACAACAATGACAACAAACACAAATGCTATCCACGAACTCAACATTCTTTTCAAATAAACAAATGCAAAATAAAGTTTCCGCTAACTAGGTAATTTTTTTTTCAGAGTATAACTAAAGAAGAGTAAACATGCGATCAGTATTACAACATCGTTTTCAGAAACCGGCTTGATTTTTCTCCCGTAATATGATTTTGTTGGACCATCTGTTTTGATCATCAGTAATAGTAATGCAAAGATTGCTACTTATGTCATCGAAGGAAATGCCCGTTTGTTTATCAGGATCATCCATGTCCCCTGTCGTAAACAAAAGACAAAATAGTTCTTCCCAAACAGGCAGATAGGAACAGTTTATTTCAAACGACAAAGTAACAAAAAAAAAAAAACAAAAAAAAAAAACCAATAATGGAAACATTCACAGTTCTGAGAGACAGAGATGATGATGATGACCTGTATTTCAAGTGTTACAGAGTGGCAAATACAGATTTGGTTTTAAAATTTCATCTGACCATGGAGTGTCTATAAAACTCAAGAAGCCAGCTAAAATTAACTCTGAGAGAGAGAGAGAGAGAGAGAGAGAGAGAGAGAGAGAGAGAGGCAATGAAATATCCCCTGGCCTCACACAGCACGAGCACTTGCGATATTGGTCGTCATGGATGACTGATGATTAAACACAATGTCTCGCCCCAGGCGTCACTCTCTGGGTTCTCTTTCATCATCACCTTCCCCCTTCGGTCAGACTGTCCGTCGGTCTGTCTGTCTGTCTGTCTGTCTGTCTGTCTCTCTCTCTCTGTCTGTCTGTCCTCTCTCCTCTCTCTCTCTCTCTCTCTCTCTCTCTCTCTCTCTCTCTCTCTCTTTCATTTTTCTGTCGTGTGTGTGTGTGTGTGTGTGTGTGTGTGTGTGTGTGTGTGTGTGTGTGCGCGCGCGTATGTGCGTGCATGCGTGCGCACATGTGTGTGTGTGTGTGTGTGTGTGTGTGTGTGTGTGTGTGTGTGTGTGTGTGTGTGTGTATGTGTGTGTGTATGCCTGCCTGCCTGCCTGCCTGCATGCGGTGTGTTTGCGATTGAGTGAACAAACAGTTCCCATTCCGGAAGTTCGCAAATTCTTTTAGAACAAACTCGCACGTGACCGCAAACTGTCACCTTGGTCGAACTGGAATGTAAACTTTTACCTCCGAGAGCAAACTTTTCAGCTGGGATCAACATCAGAGAGTTCCCACTCTGGTCATCTTTAGCTGAATGAGCATTTATGACTAACTCGATCATTCCTGACACCATCAGGGTCCGAATGCTGAGCAATGTCGATTCTTGTGGTCACCAATCCATTCTGAATGAAGAGCACTGTCAAGTCTTGATGACACTATAATAAAATCCAAATATACAGCGAGGTTAATTCTTGTTGTCACTAATTGAATCTGAATAGGAGACAAGGTCAATTCTTGTTGTCACTTGCGGAATCCAGCTATACGGCAAGATTGATTTTTGTTGTCCTGATACGATCTGATCGTAATTCAAGATCGATTGTTGTTGTCATTAATACACCTGAATGCAGGACAAGCAGCCACTAACAGAATCTGAGTGTAGGGCAAAGTCAATTCTTATTGTCACTAATTGATTCTGAATGGAAGACAAGGTCAATTTTTTTTTTGTCTATTCTTATTGACACCTCAATCGCACTGCATCCATGCAGCTCAAACCAGACTCCCATCTGTAACCACATTCCGACTAGGCATGCCGCAGTCCCGGCACCGGCAATGTACACACAGCAGTCAACGTCAAGTCGCCAAGAGGCGACCCATTAGAGGAAACACTGCCATACTACCCAGTCACTTCGATGGTGTTGAGTGGGTGCTTCTCCAGAGCCAGTATACGCAGGAGCCCACCTTCTTAGCTCCCTACTGACGACAATAATTGCTTTCTCGTGAAGCCAACGTGAGTGAGCTCTCCTTCCGGAGTGCGCCATCACGTCAGCCCAGTGACAATGCCTATGAGTTTGCCGACACCGGTGACCTCGACAGAACCAAACTACATAGACTCGGAGAGACAATCGAAGCTAAGTTTCTCATGGGAATAGGGCAAGAAAAACCATAGAATTGAGACACTTTTTTTCATGCTGATCGATGAGGATGATGAAGATATGCTACGGATTTCCATTTTGGTCTGAGCATACATGGCAGTGATGTACTCTACATTAATATTTCATACTATATCCCGGCGTCAGCCAGGCCCGAAAGAGACATACACCTGCAGTGCTGGTTAGGAAGGCTGAGCAACGCTCTCAGAAAAGCGTCCATTAAGTTGATGGAAACTCGACTGTGTGGCCCCAGGTTTCCTATCTGATCCCATAGAAAACTCAACTCTGGGTAGCAGCCGGTCGGAGCGGAAAAATCCTACAAATAAATGGCTCTGATGGCAACCTAACCCACGACAGCCCGCGTCGCTGACCACTTCGACACGGCGACCGTTTGACAGGATCAGTTCTTGTTGTCATTGATGCGGTGCGAATGCAGGACAAGGACGTTTTCTTCTTGCCACCAACAGAATTGAAATGCAACACAAGGTAATTCTATGTCGTCATGACCTAATCCATACATATTTATAGTGAAGTCAATTGTTATAACCAAAAGAATCTGAATATAAGACAATTCGGGTTTTATTACCACCGATTAAATTTAAACAGAGGACTGTATTACCGTCTTATTTAAACAGATAAAAAGAGTGCAAACGTGAAAGTTCAGTACTAGTTGTCGTCAATAACATAAAGAAGCCGCAGCGAGTGGATCTTTCAAGGAACAGGCTGTCTCGGGTTATCGTTTATTTTTAGTTCTGCGTAAGGCAATATTTACTGTGACACTCTGCTAGCAAGCTGCTTTCTCTCCAAGGGCGAGGATAACATTCCATACCCCGTCTTCACTAATTACACGCTCGCGGGACAGAGCGACAGAGAGTGAGAGAGAGACAGAGAGAGGGACAGACACGGTGAGACAGAGACAGAGAGAGAGAGAGAGAGAGAGAGAGAGAGAGAGAGAGAGAGAGAGAGAGAGAGAAGGCCAAATACCCGGTATAAACAATGGCGATAAGAATTATTTATGTGACCAGAGCGCACAGTTATTGTCAATAAAGGAGCCTTTTCAGATGTCATCAATCGCAAAAGTTTAGAAACATCGATTTCCCCATGGCAAAAAGCCTTCAATGCAGGCTCAAATTGTAGTGTGGTCATCCTTATATGCCATCAGTACCAAAAGAAAACACACACACACACACACACACACACACACACACACACACGCACACGCGCGCGCACGCACGCATGCACGCACACTCACGCGCGCGCGAACACACACACACACACACACACACACACACACACACACACACACACACAGCAAACAAACATGAATTACTTTCATTTTGAATCAGGATTTGAAGGGGTGCCCTCAGAGCATTCATTACTTTCCAAACAAAGGGCATTTAATCTTCCGCACTTTCTTCTCACAATGGACATCACAGTTCATTCAATACGGTAGATATTTTATACTGATGTCTGCGCTTTTCTTCAAGCTTAAAGTTTTGTCAGTCCCATTTCTCGCTGATGTTCGTCAACATTATACAAACGATCGTTCTTGATTTGATATTGATCGCTACTCCCCTCATCCCTTTCCTTACCTCCCTTCATTCTGTCACAGTTTCCCTTCCCAACCTCACCCCCTCCATCTCCTCTTTCTCAGTATCACAGAGAGAGAGAGAGAGAGAGAGAGAGAGAGAGAGAGAGAGAGAGAAACAGACAGACAGACAGACGGACAGACAGAATCACAGACAAACTGAGACAGACAGACAGACAAGCAAGCAAACGGAAACAAAGACCGACAGAGACATCGACAAGCAGACAGACACAGACATGCAGATAGACACAGACAGTCAGAGACAAGCAAAGACAAAACGTCTGAGAGAAGAACCAACTTACAACACATCCACCTCCGATGGCGCTGTATCCGACTCAGTGGAGAGAGGCATGGCCATAGCCATTCTGACCGCCAACAACGCTTACACCCCTCTCTCCTCCCCTCACACACAATGGCACACACCTTTCTTTCTTTCTTCTGTTGTGGAAGTTTTTGAGATGACCCCCCAAAAGTCTCCGGGATGGAGTAGTCGTCACGACTGACGTCACGACAGTCACGTGATGTCTAGATTTCCGGTGGAGAGTATCATAGTCGTGGCCATTTTGACGTTTACCGGCTCACAGCTGTCAGACTCTGTGACAATGCTGGAGACAGCATGTTTTTCCTTGGAACTTCCCGCCAAGAATGTAGGTCACACAATGGTGGCAATCACGTGATGTAGTCCACTTGCCGTTGAAGAATTCATCATAATATATTCACGGCGCTGATATCATTCTCTGTATCCTTTGGTGTACACTGATAAGTCACAGGACGAACCTATTCATGTGTTTGACCAGCAAGATTGAGTAGGGAAACAAAATATCCTGAGAAATTGAAAATGACCCCCTCTTCCCTATTCTTGTAAACACACTCGCATGCACGCACGCACGCCCCCCCCCCCCCCTTCCCTCCCACACACACACACACACACACACACACACAGAAGGGTGGGTAACCAATCTAAAGTTTCTCGTATTTTATTGTTGTTTTTGTTTTATGTAGACTGCAGTTAATGTGAAAAAAAAAAACGGTTGAAAGTCACTGTTTCATTGGGGGGGGGGGGGGGGGGGGGGGGGGGGGGGGGGGGGGGGGGAGGTAAGCACAAAGCCAAGGTTGTGTTATCACTAAACCGCAACCCAAACAAAACCAACAGATTAGGCTCTTGAATCATCCCTAGTTTGATCTAAGTACCCATTTGGCAGTTTAGTTTAGTAACACAGCTTGTGCTCTTTGTTGTGAAGAGAATCTTGCTGACAATCAGTATCTTTTAAAGATAGCTTGGTGGTAAACTTCACCAGTAGCACTTACGATCTGTCTGTCTGTCTGTCTGTCTGTCCCCCCCCCCCCCCCCCCCCCCCCCCCCCTATAGTTTTCTCTCTCTTTTTCATTTATACCCTCCGTGTATATTTCCCTGTCTCTCCGCCTCTGTATATACTTATCTTGTTGTCTGTGTTTTTTCTGTCTGTCCGTCTGTCTGTCTATCTAGCTGTCTGTCCGTCTGTCTGTCTCTCTGTCTATCTATATTTCTTTCTTTCTTTCTTTTGATCTATCGATCTGGCTACCTATGCACCTATATATTTATCGATTGTCAATGTTGTAACAAATGATATTATTGTTATTGCTCTTGTTTTTCTTCCTGTCTTTATCACTTTCTTGGTGTTATTGTTACCGTTGTTATCAAGAAAAGTGTCTCTGGCTCGCTGAACAAAGGGATAGACAAAGCACAATGGACAAAGCACAATCCTCTAGTGATGTTTTGTTGTTTCTGCTGCTGCTGCAGATTACTTCAGTTATTGTGGAATACTTCAGTTATTGTGGAAAATGCTCTGGCTTAAGCGGATAATGCTGTGGCGATTATTTCCTTTCTCTCTCGTCTTGTTTATCATAAGTTTTATTTCTATTTATTAATTTTTAATTTCTTGGTCGCAGTGATTCAATATCGTTGTTGCTCAATCGTTTTTAGCGGATGACAATGCTACTTCTGTCTTTTTTCCAACATGGTCTGTTATTGATTTCCCACCGAAGCGTAACGTGTCGTTGTGAGATTATGAGACCGTATTGATTTGACCGCCGTGACGATCTGTTGCTTAACTAGTAGGAAATAATAAAGCGGATTCCCACCACTACCTACCCCACATCCCCGCTCCTTCCGTCCTCTTCCATATAAAGTTATTGATCATAAGCACACACTTTATGCTGACATGACTGTACATCGGTCAAACAAACACAATGCTAGAGATGTACATAATGTTGACACATGGTCAGTACAATTCAGATGACACAGAGAATGGCTTAGTCTGAACCCGTGGTAACACACCTGCGGGTTGGCGTTTTTTTTCTTTCTCCGAACTGATAGAGATCTTGCTGCTAGGCAATGAAAGCGAAACTAGCCACAGAAACGACGAAAACACAACGCTAGGTAAGAGTCGACTGGACTCGCTTTTCCCAGCAAACCGGTTTTTGAATCTGGATCTGGACTGGATTATTTACTTTTCCCAACAAACCGGTTATTGAATCTGGATCTGGATTGGATGATTTACTTTTTCCCAACAGACCGTTTTGAATCTGGATCTGGATTGGATGATTTACTTTTCCCAACAAACCGGTTTTGAATCTGGATCTGGATTGGATGATTTACTTTTCCCAACAAACCAGTTTTTGAATCTGGATCTGGATTGGATGATTTACTTTTCCCAACAAACCCGGTTTTGAATCTGGATCTGGATTGGATGAAAGTAGTACTTTAGCTGTACAGGGAAATAACGCACTGTCCAACA
>JADBJO010000118.1:225000-237500 GCA_016801955.1 Conus betulinus
TTAAAACACAAAGGACAAACGCAAAAGTCATGTGTTGTCTTAGACTGTCAGTGTATTACTGTATGCAATATGTATGTAACATAGACTGTTAGTGTCGTTAAAGTGTGTAATATTCAGAGTCAATGTGGTGATAGGATGCAGTTTCAACAAAAAAGTTGATGTGGGCAATCTTCAGTTTCAATGAAAACGGAGTGTGCAATACACACAATGTCAGTGTATTCAGTACACGGTATTAGTGTATACAATATGAATTTTCAACTGAGGCTGTGTATACAATATATTGTCAGTGTAATTAATATATGCGGTATACAGTGTCAGTGTAGTTTGTGTATTCGGTATACAGTGTCAGTATATTTTGTACAGCATGCACATGACCAATAAATCTAGTATGTGCAATTATGTTAGTCCAGTTGCTATATTTAAAGCCGACAAGTAAGCAAGCGATAAATGTAAATGTAGTTAATTATGCAATGAACACTGTCAATTCAGATAGTTTCTGCTTTATACTATATTGGGTGTAGTTAGCTTCTGCAATAGACGGCGTTAATGTTTCTAGTTTTTTTGTAGTGAACGCTATCAGTGCAATTAGGTTCTGCAGTATACACTATCACTGTAGTCACTTTCTGCAGAATACCTTATCAGAGTTGTTAGTTTCTGCAGTATACGGTATCAGTGTAAATAATTTCTGAAAGTATACGTCATAACTGTTGTTAGTTTCTGCTGTAAACACTGTCAGTGTAGTTGGTGGTGGTGGTGTGTGTGTATGTTTTTTTTCTTCTCAGAATTCATATCAGTATCGTTTTTTTTTCTTCTGAAGAATGCTGTATCTAGTGTAAACTTTCTCTGAAGTATACATTAATAAGCGTTAAGTGTTTCTGAAGTACATACCAACAGTGTGTACTTAATCTGTGCAGATTACGGTGCCGATGTAGTTTCTGCAGTGTACGGTGTCAGTATAGTAAGTTTCCGTAGTATTCTGTCAGTGTATCCGGTCTCTGCGCTGTAACAGTGTCAGTACAATTAGTGTATGTAGAACAACAGCGTGATTGTAGTCAGTTTCTACAGCATACAGTGTCCACACTGTCAGTTTCTGCAGCATACAGTGTTCATACTGTCATTTCCTGCAGCTTACAATGTTCATACTGTCAGTTTCTGCAGTATACAGTGTTCATACTGTCAGTTTCTGCAGCATACAGTGTTCATTCTGTCAGTTTCTGCAGTGTACAGTGTTCAAATTGTCAGTCAGTTTTTGCAACATACAGTGTTCATACTGTCAGTTTCGGTAGCATACAGTGTTCATACTGTCAGTTGTTGTAGCATACAGTGTTCATACTGTCAGTTTTTTGTAGCGTACAGTGTTCATACTGTCAGTTTTCGGTAACATACAGTGTTCATACTGTCGGTTTTCTGCAGTGTACAGTGTTCATACTGTCGGTTTCTGCAGTGTACAGTGTTCATACTGTCAGTTTCTGCAGTACAGTGTCAATGCTGTTAGTCTCTGCGGCATACAGTGTCAATGCTCTTATCTCTCTGCGGCATACAGTGTCAATGCTGTTAGTTTCTGCGGTATACAGTGTCAATGCTGTTAGTTTCTGTGGTATACAGTGTCAGTGCTCTTAGTTTTCTGCGGTGTACACTGTCAATGCCGTCAGTTTCTGTAGTATACAGTCTCAATAGTGTTCATTTCTGTAATTTACAGCGTCAATGCTGTTAGTTTCTGCTGTATACATTGTCAGTGCCGATAGCTTCTGCAGCATACAGTGCCAGTGTTGTTACTGTCTACAGTGTAAAGTGTTATTGTCGTTGGTTTCCGCAATACACGGTGTCAGTGAAAATTGTTTCTACAGTATGAATCGTAAGTGTTGTTATTTTTTGCAGTATACGGTGACAGTGTTGTTGTTCGTTTCTGCAATATACAGTGTTTGTGTGGTCAGTTTTTTCTCTCCGGTAGCAGTATCCGTTTTGTAGGTTTCTGTGGTGTCCGGGATCAGTGCAGTTAGTTTTTGCATTAACAATATCAGTATAGTCAGCTGATGCAGCATACCGAATCGGTGCGGTTAGAGTCTGCACTGTATTATTTGAATGCTGCTAGTTTCTGAAGTATACAGTATTAGTTTATGCAGTGTCTACCTGCACTGTACTATTTGAATGCTATTAGTTTCCGAAGTATGCAGTATTAGTTTACGCAGTCTCTATGGTATATAGTGTAAGTGTTGTGTTATTTTCTACAGAATACAGGAATAGTACTGTCAGTTTCTGCAGTATACAGTATCAGTGTGCTTAGTGTCTGCAGTGTACTGTGCCAGTGCCGTTAGCGTCAGCAATTTACATTATCAGTGTGGTTGTTTTCTGCAGTACACGTGGTGAAGTTAATTTCTGCAGGATGCATACAATATTAGTGAACTTAGTTTTCTGCAGTATACATATTAATGCGTTTCGTTTTTTGCAGTACGCAGTGTACGTGAGCTTAGTTTCTGGAGAATACAGTGGTGTATCAGTGAACTTAGATTCTGCTGTATACAGTATCGGTGAACTAGTTCCAGCTGTATGTAGTATCAATATAGTTACTTTCTGCAATATGCATTATCAATGTAATTAGTCTGTACTATGCACAATGTAATTGTACTCAGAGGTCGTTTGTACCGTAGCTACCTTTTGTTTTAAAGCCTTTTCGGTGTCACCATCTCTGATTCTATGGAGACTCGGTTATGTCAAACTGTAAGAAAACTCGGTTATATTGAACAGTAGGAACTCGGATATGCTGCACTGCAGGCATACGCAATTCTATTGAGATGCACAAAATTTCGGTTATAACAATCTGTAGGAAGAATTGGTTATACTGAATTGTACAAAACAAGTTATATCGAACTGTGGAAAAAATCCCATCATAATAAACCATACGAAGTCGGTAATATCCAATTTCTGGTAAAAAGTCCGAATACTGGATGCAGAGAAATATCGGGTAGGTATGATAATTTTCGCCGCCCCCCCCCCCCCCCCCCCCCCCCCCCCCCTTCTCCCAACACACGCACGCAAGCGGACAGACGCGTGTACACAGCAATGTACTCGTATCCAAAAATAAAAACAACAAACAAAGCATTATCAACAACAACGACGACGACGACGACAACGACGAAGACGACGAAGACACACACACACACACACACACACACACACACACACACACACACACACACACGCACACACACACACACACACACACACACACACACACAAACCCCACGCAAGCGCACGCCCACGGACACAGACACACATGCACACATCGCGCGCGCCCGCACACACACACACACACACACACACACACACACACACACACACACATAAACGCGCGCGCGCGCGAGCGCGCACACACACACACACACCCACACACACACACACACACACACACACACCACAACACATACCCAACAAACACACTCGCACCACACCCATGCCTCATCCAGCATGCCATTTCAAACCAGCACACCTTCAGCATCACGAAACGCGATACAAGCAGCGAACTGAAAATGTCAATGGTTGAATCTGACCGCTCTGCCAATGGAGAGATATACGCTCGCACTCACCCACCCACACACGCACGTATGTACGTGGATCCAAAATTGAAAAAGAAGAAAAAATATTGATCTCATATCCACCACTACCCACAATCACCACCACCGCCGCCACCACGACGTCTGCCGACGCCAACGCTTTTCACGCCTCTACACAACACACACACATACACACGAACACAACCTGCTCAAATATCTTCACCAAAGGCAAGAGTTTCGGCGGAACTCTCAGCTACAGGTCCGAAACGTGTGCCGGCGACTGACGGGGTTGTTGATGACGATGACTCACACACACAACAGCGGCAGCATCGCTGAAATGCGTGCGTGCTTCCTGCTTCTCCTTCTCTCCCCTCCCCCCCCTCCCCCACCACACACACACACACACACGCGCGCGCGCGCGCGCGCGCGCCCTTCATAGTCAAGAAGATCAGAGAGTCAAACGTGGCTGTGAGTTTTTTGCACCTGCCGTCAGCGCTACCTCGTTAGTTAAAAGTCCACTGAGGAGAGTTCGGTGCGGCAGCGATCGAGAACAAGGCTGCCAGCGAACTACGATCTCTGCCTAGCAGCACAGGCGAACTGAAAACCAGACGTTATGCCAGACTTGTAGCTTGACAAAGTGAGTCGAAGTTCCAAGGAAGTATGCATTTGTGCATAACTCTCTAGGTTTCGTAAGACGTCACACAGAAAGTTGAATGTATACATTCCAGATTTCCGTCAATCAAACACCTGGTATCTGAGTAGATTCACGAGCAACAGGTCAGCTGTCGCACGCCAACAACAGCTGAGGTAAAGGAAAAAAAAAAAAAAGTAAAAAAAGTAAGAAAACAGTCAGAAAGAACAAAGTGAACAGAAGGAAGAATTAAACAGAGGAGAGCTAAGATCTCTTAAAGGAGGAAATCGCAAACCCGTATCACTGGAAGCAGACGGGAAAAAATAAAGTGCGGCATTTGGCCGACCGACCACGTGAGGGAGAGAGGTTTTCCGTTGTAAGCAGCGCGCGCTCGCGTGGTGGTGAATGGGGCCAAGGAGGTGGACGAGGGGGCGGGCGTTTTTCACGTGCATTGCTGTGCGTGGTGGGCGGTTGGTAGAGGTGGGTCGGTAGTGAGTGAGTCCTGTCTTGACTTGGATGGTGAGGTTTTTGACACACTGCCCCGGTCTCTCCCCCCTCTCTCCCCCTATCCCTCTATACTCTCCCTCTCTCTCTCTCTCTCTCTCTCTCTCTCTCTCTCTCAAGACGACGATCTGGTGATTACCGTCGGATGTTCGTGATTCTCTTTACGTTTGGTATTCACGTACGTTTTGTCATTAAGGCTTAATGCCTTAGGCTATTCATTTTGACTGCATACAGACTGCTGAGTGCAATTTCCTTTTTGACCCGTTCATTTCTTTTGTGTGCTTGTATAAATTTGTTCCATGTTTGTGTGACATTTGCGCTGTTGTCAATTCGACTGTCAATTTCTCTCCTCATCCTCTCCCCCCTCCCCCTCCTCTCTTCTCCTCTCTCTCTCTCCTCTCCTCCTCTCTCCTCTATCCTCCCTCCCGCCCTCTCTCTCTCTCACTCTCCGCCTCTCTCGTCTCTCTCTCTCCGCCCCTCTCCCTCTCTCTCACGATCTCCATCCTCTTCCTCTCCTCCCCCCCTCTCCTCTCCTCCTCTCCTCCTCTCTCTCTCTCCCTCCTCTCCTCCACTCCTCTTATTCCTCCCTCTCATCCTCTCTCCACTCTTTACTCTCTCTCCGCGCCTCTCTCCCTCCCTCCCTCCCTATCCGCCTCCTCTCTCTTCTCTTCTCCCCCCTCTCTCTCTTCTCTCTCGTCTGCCCCCGTCTTCTCCTCTCTCTCCTCTCTCTCCTCCTTCTCTTCTCTCCTCTCTCTCTCCTTCCTCTCTCCCTCTCCCTCTCTCTCCTTCCCTCCACCTCCTCTCTCCCTCTCCTCTCTCTCCTCTCCCTCTCCTCCCCTCCTCTCTCACTCTCCTCCCTCTCCTCTCTCCCGCTCTCCGAAACCCTCCTTCTCCTCTCTCTCCTCTCCTCACCTCCCCTCTCTCCTCCCTCCATCTCAGCTTCCTCTCTCATCTCCTCTCTCTCGTCCTCCCCTCTCTCCTCTCTCTCTTCTCTCACCCCCTCTTTCTCTCCTCCCTCTCCCCTCCTTCTCTCCTCTCCTCCTCTCTCTCCCTCTCCTCTCTCTCCCTCTCTCATCCTCTCTCCTCTTCTCGCTCTGCTGAGCCCTGATTATGCTGTGAAATCGCTAAGATTCTCAAAATCCTAACGACAAACTTTTCTGCAGTTCAACTCCCCCTTCTCGTTCTATGTTTCTTGTCATTTTTCTCCGTGGCCCATGACACTAAGCGGTCATTTCCACAAGATTAAGACAGATTAACTCCATCCACACCCCCTCACACACACACACATTCTCTCCTCTCCTCTCTCTCTCTCTCTCCTCTCTCTCTCTCTCTCTCCACACCAAACACACACACACACACACACATAAACACACGCGCACACGCACACCACACACACACACACACACACACACACACACACACACACCACACCACACACACACCACACACACACACACACACACACACACCACACACACACACACAAGAGGCACGCACGCACGCACAAACACACCACACACACACACACACACACACACACCACACACACCACACACACACACACACACACTTATAGGCACAGACACTCATACGTTACGCGCGCGCGCGCGCACACACACACACTCACATACACACACACACTCTCTCTCTCTCCAGTCTCTCTCTCTCTCTCTCTCTCTCTCATAGCACACACCTCCTCATACTTACTCGCGCGCGCGCGCGCACACCACATACACACGCGCGCGCGCACACACACACAACGTACACACCCCACACACACACACACACACACACAGCACAAAAATGCACAACACCACACACAACACACACACACACACACAACACACACACACACACACACACCCCACACACACACACCACACGACCATACAAAGCAGAGAGAGATAGAGAGAGCTACTAGACTTAGGATGATATAGAGAGTAGCGAAGATAAGAGATATAGATTTGGGACAAAGAGCTGGGGAGAAGTTGTGAAAGAAAGTGGAGACGAAGAGGGGAGGGAAATTAGCTCTGATAATAACGCGATGCGATGAGTAACACGATGATTGTGCTGCGGGGCCGATCGATAGTACAGGCTTACCGTCGATGAAACCGAGAGAAATGGAAAGTTTCCATTTCATTAGCTGGACATCATGCGACACAGCCGTTCGGTTGGAAGAGTTGGTCTCACAAATCGATGCTAATGAACAGAGAAAATGAACGAACGATTTAAAATTACAACCGTGCAAGAGAGAGAGAGAGAGAGAGAGAGCGAGAGAGAGAGAGAGAGCGAGAGAAGAGATAGAGAGAGATACAGACAGCAGACAGAAGACAGACATACAGACAGATAGACACACCGACATACATACATCGAGAAGACAGACAGACAGAGAAATTATATATATATATTAAAAATAGAATGGTAAAGGAGTTTTAAAATCGCAGGTCTGTTTCGAGCGCTGGCTCTCCTCAGGATGGTTTTGGGTTTGTCTACTGCCGGTGTTATATTGGCCCATGCTGCAGAGAGAGAGAGAGAGAGAGAGAGAGAGAGAGAGAGAAAGAGAGAGAGAGAGCAGAATAGAGAGATACAGACAGACAGACAGACGAGACAGACAGACAGAATAACAGACAGAACAGACAAGAGACATGAGACAGAATGGCAGGGAAGAGATATAAATGGAGGAGGACTGCCAAATCGACTAGTGCAGGTACAAGCTCTAGGGGTCTGATGTAGGCAGATATTGTACGGAAGGTAAACACAAAATTGCCATTTTTGGTGTAGTATGCTTGCACAAAGCCTTTTTTGAACGAACCATTATATACGTGTGTGTGTGTGTGTGTGTGTGTGTGTGTGTGTGTGTGTGTGTGGTGTGTGTTGTTATTTTGTGTGCGTGTGTGTGCGTGTGTATGTGCGTGATTATGTGTGTTTGTTGTGTGTGCGTGTGTGTGCGTGCGTGCGTGCGCGTGCGTGCGTGTGTGTGTGTGTGTGTGTGTGGTGTGTGTGTGTGTTTGTGTGTGTGTGAATGCATTTGTGTGAGACTGTGCGGGGCCACAGAGAGGAAGAGAGAGAGAGAGACGAGAGAGGAGAGAGAAGAGAGAGAGAGAGAGAGAGAGAGAATACGAGCCTGCGTACGAGTTTGCGCACTGTGTGTGTGTGTGTGGTGTGTGTGGTTTGTGTGTGTTGTGTGTGTGTGTGTCTCTCTCTCGTCTGTGTATGTGTGTGTGTGTGTGTGGTGTGTGTGTGTGTTTGTTGTGTGTTGTATTTGTGTTTGTGTGCGTGCGTGTGTTTGTGTGTGTGGCGTGTGTGTGTGGCTGCTTGTGTGTGTGTGTGTGCGCGCCGTGTATGTTTGCTGGTGGTTGGCTGGTGATGCCGCTGATAATGATGATGATGAAAAAGAGCGATGTTTGCCTCCTCTCCCTCTCTCTCCCCCCCTCTCTCTCTCTCTCCTCTCTCTCTCTCCTCTCTGTCTCACTCTCTCATCATGCTCTCTCTCTCTCTCACCTCTGTCTGTCTGTCTCTCTTCTGTCTGTCTGTCTGTCTGTCTCTCTCTCTCTCTCTCTTTCACCTTTGTCTCACTCTCTCATGCTCTCTCTCTCACCTCTGTCTCTCTGTCTGCCTGTCTGTCTGTCTGTCTGTCTCTCTGTCTCTCTCTCTCTCTCTCTCCTCTCTCTCTCTTCTCTCTCTCTCTCTCTCTCTCTCTCTCTCTCAGGCACGTGATTTTGTGTCCTTGGCGGGGAAGCGAGTCGTGATCTCCTGTGTTACGAACCTGACGTGTTAGCCATCGTCTCTCCCTGACACTGCGGGGAAGACCAATAATCATGGCGATAGCGACAGACAGAGAAGGACATGGAGAGGAGTGGGTGGAAGAGAGAGAGAGAGAGAGAGAGAGAGAGAGAGAGAGACAGAGAGAGAGACAGAGAGAGACAGAGACAGACAGATACAGACAGATACAGAGAGAGAGAAAGAGAAGTGAAGGAGAGAGAGAGAGAGAGGGGGGGGGGAGGGAGAGACAGAGACAGACAGAAACAGAGAGGGGGGGGGGGGGAAGTGAGAGAGAGGCGAGGAGTGTGGAGGAAGGGAGGTGAGGGAGGAGGGAAGGTGAGCAAGGAGAGGGGGGAAGGGAGGCAAACAGACAGACTAATAGTGTGAAAGCGATTAATGCTGAAATGATGAAAAAAAATGATTCGCAGAGATATTGCACATCAAAGAGCCGATTTTTTGCCCTTAGCTGTTTAGAGGGTCAGCGATCGAGAGAGAGAGAGAGAGAGAGAGAGAGAGAGAGAGAGAGCTCTAGAGAGAGAGAGAGAGAGAGGGGGGGGGGTAGGCACAGCTCAAAAGGATGGGTAATGACCCGCATATTTAGACAAAGGATGTTATCACCAGAAAGTAAACTTCCATAACATATGCGTTTACTGATGTCAAATCACTCCTGTTGAATGACTTGGATTGATACGAAGCAAGATGCCTTGTGACATTTTCACTTCTTGATTACAGAGGACAGACTAACTTTTAAAAAAAGTTGAGAGAGAGAGAGAGAGAGAGAGAGAGAGAGAGAGAGAGAGAGAGAGAGAGAGAGATGATTTTTTTCGGACAAAACCTGACAATACTGCTCACAGACATGTTTCACAGTGTAGCAGCCTATTACTCTCGGTGTCGTCCTTCGTTTAGCAGTCAGAGACGGTGTCGAGCGTGACCATGGACCTCACTGAGATGTGTTGGAACCTGTCTCCACTTCTTAACACTGCTCATCATAGACCTCAGGATAACCTTTGATAACCACTGACAGATTTTTGGGCTGTTCAACCTGTACCTCACTGCACACATTCCATAACCCGTCTCAGCTTTTTTTTCGGGCTACACACTACAGGTCTTCTTGCTGATTTATCAAATGCCAGTCTTTCTGACTTCTACCCATGTATCTTAATGCAGTGTTTGAAAGCTGTCAGTCACCAAACGCAGCAAATTTTGTCTACCAAACGGTAATTGCCAATCTTTATGGCTGCAAATTAGAGACCTTATTGCAACATTTGATGACCGCCAGCGTTTGTTTACTGTCCGTCTGTCTGAGTGCAAGTCATAGACCTTACTGCAGCATTTGATGATTGTCAGTCTTTCTGGCTCCGGAATGTTGACAGTGCTGCTATTTCAACAACTGCCAGTGTTTCTTACTGTCACAGACGACCCTAACAGAAGATAGGAAAAACATCAGTTTTGTTGTTGTTGTTGTTGTTGTTGTTTTTTTTTTACAGTCATGGAACGTTTCGAGAAACCGCGCTCAACTGCTGGAGGTCTTCCTGGTTCTTGTGTGCATTTATTTTCATGATGTCCGCAAACTACTTTGGAGAGCGATGATGATGATAATGAGGAGGAGGAGGAGGAGAGAAGAGGAGAAGGAGCAGGAGGAGGAGGAGGAAGACGAGGAGGATTGAAATCCTCATAATCGTTATCATTATTGAAAGCACTTGGATAGCGCCTATCCTTTGCAAGAGATCAAGTTCTAAACGCTTTACAGTCGACGCTCTCATGTACGCAACGGGCTGGTTTAATCTGGGAAGAGCCTAGTGAAGAGCTGCCCGCAGGCGCTACCTTCAGTCCTTCTATCACTCATTCAGATTTTCACTGATTCCCTCACAGAAGATGCATGCTATATGAATACATATCATCCACACTCATAGCTAAACTGATCTTTTCTTGCGAACGTTGGTGGTGGCATTCAGTTGTGTGCGCAAGATGTTATGCGAACGCTCACGCACGGAAGGATTTTTCGGGAAATGGAATCAGAACCGAAGCTGACTCCAAGCGGATAATCTGCCTGTTTGGAAATGGCCTGGCGGAGATTCGAACCGACAGATCCATAGCTGACTCCAAGCGGAAAAGGTACCTTCTTGGAAAACAGCCCGGCGGCGATTCGAACCCGCGACACCAGGATGTCAGGATCACAGGGTCGGCACTCAGCTATGCTGTCGCTCTGTCCAGTCCTCCGTACTCCTTCACTCTTTCGCTCTTTCCCACTTCTCCCGACACAGCCACATCTGAGCGTGTTATGTGTGACAGTGCCTACACCCGCAGTTGTATGGGGAGCGATGAATGCCAGTCGCCAAGAGGCAACCCCACTACAGGGTCCCTTTGATGGAGGACTGCAGACTGGGTGATAGCGGTTTTCCTATGTGAATCAGTGAAACATTCAACAGTTCCAGGGTAGAAGTCGACGCCAAAACATATAACACACACACGCGCGCGCGCGCGCACACACACACACACACACACACACATGCACACGCATGCACGCACACATGCACACACACACACACACGCACGCGCGCGCGCGCACACACACACATACACACTAATATATCTAGTGAGGTTCGAATCCACTGCCTCTAAGTGATATGTTGCCAACACGCTAGCGCGGCTTGTAGGCCTAATCGTAGTGTTCTTGACATGGGCATAACGAAGACATGCCCTGCTTTTTATTTTAGCACACAGGCAACATTTGACCGGCTAAAAGCCTCTTCCAATAGCACAATGTTGGGACAGTCTGCTACGATTTTGGCAGGGGGGGGGGGGGGGGGGTGTTCTTTTCCTTTTTAATCCATGCCTAATTAAATACAATCTCCGTGTTCTTCCTTTTCATTTCTTTAATCCATGTTTAATTTTGGACAATTTGACAGGATTCTGTGACACATTAAAGACATTTCGAGACATTTCAGGCGCGGGATGAGAATTACATAAAAAAAAAAAAAAATTCTTGATTTCATGTTAATCTTTTTTTTTTTTTTTTTTTTTAATTCTATGGTCATTAGAGATGTTGATAACGTGCATTGGCCTCGAAGCCCTATTTTCTGCATGGCTTCCGCTAGTGCAGCGCTATGAAGAACATGTAAATGAACTTCCGTTATGACGCATGCTATAACGTAAAACTGTTACTGACGTCAAACGTTTCACTGATGTAAGCGGTTCAAACACACACACACACACACACACACTTATCCCACATTGGTTTCGCAGAGCATAGTGATTTACAGAAAAAATACAAAGTTTAAATATGTCACTCATAACCTTCATTTAAGCGAAACTATGTTCTTCTATGACCCCCCCCCCCCCCCCCCTCCCCCCTCCCCCCCCCCCCCCCCCCCCCCCCCCCCCCCCCCCCCCCCACACACACACACACACAGAGATTTGCTAAATTCGGTTTTTGAAAAATCTACATTACATATATCGATTTTTATTTTGAAATCAGCCGTTAAGAATTTAGAACTATTTGAATAAATTTCCGACAAAAACATGCCGGAATACATTTACGAAAAAGGAATCTCTCTCTCTCTCTCTCTCCTCTCTCTCTCTCTCTCTCTCTCTGATTGTCTACCTATTCCCCTTTTTCACTTTGTGTATGCTTTGTTTGACTTCACAAAGGCCTTCTGAAATTCTGTTTTTAGGCAAGGCTCGATTTTTTTTCTAACCTTTCGTGATGGCTGATCCTCAAGCTAGCTGAGGACACTCCAGAAAAGCATTTCGTCTGGACCTCTACCCCTAGTCCAGCATATCAAATTTGGATTTCGCCTTTCCCTTTGTAAGTACTCATTAATATTTTATAGTGCGGATCGCATGTGCAGCTGCAGATGTCTGGCTTGGATTACTGCTATAAAACCGCTTGAACGGGACAAATGTCTTTAACACCCCCCTCCCCCGTCCTCCCCCCCCTCCCCCCCCCCCCCCCTCCCCCCTCGCAGAAAGAACAAGGACATTTGATCGCTTGAGTACAACATAACGGTGCGCACGTGCACATAGGAACGTTCGCTTTTCTCTCTCTTTCT